>JAULKM010075478.1:0-11786 GCA_032355605.1 Rubia tinctorum
ACCCTACTTTCTATATATATATATATATATATATATATATATATATATATATTAGAGACAAATATCAAAGCACTAGCTTGTTCTTCCTGCTAGTTGTATCCATCATCCTCTGGTTTTGTCCATCATCTTATTTTCTACTACACATTACTTGCTGCTGGATCACACAACCAGAAACCTTTCCATAAATATTTTTCTTCTTCCTCACTCTTTCATGGAAGATACAGGTTCATCACAACATCAACTTACGGACCTCGAACGAGAACAAATTGGAGAGTTCATCCTTCTACACCAGCAACATGGAAAGATTTTACGTAGTCGTCGAAAGGAAAAGGCTCAACGGTGGAACAAGTCGATTTGGACCATTAGCCGCCTCCATTCCCTGCAGGTAAAAAAAGATAAACAAGGGTTATCTCGAAATTTGAGAAGCAAAATAAAGGGAATAAAGGTAGACCAACCATTCTTATCAACAAAGACCTAGCCATGGCTGTTCCACTACATTTAAGAACAACACGGAGAATGTTTGTTGCTGCAGTTGGGGTTAGCACAACTAAAATGCACCAATGGATCAAAGGTGGAGATATTCGCAGCCACTCAAATGCTATCAAGGCACAAATCTCATAACAAAATCAACTATACAGGTTACACTACTCAGTTTCACACTCAAATCATGACTCGGTACAACATAAAACACAATTTCTGGATATGCATCATGTTATTCATATTGATGAGAAGTGATTTTTCATTACAAGAGTTGCTGAAATGTATTATCTTCTTTCAGAAGAAGAGGAGCCTCATTGGACTATTCAAAACAAGAGATACATAAAATCATGTTCTTATGCGAAGTATGCAGTCTAATTTTTAGTGCTGATGAGGATGTGTTGTTTGATGGAAAATGGGGATTTGGTCATTGATTACAAAGGAACCAGCAAAGAATGACAGTAAAAACAGACCAACCGGTACAATGATAACAAAACCTATTCCACCTGTTAACAGAGAAGTTATCAAGAGTTTCATGTTTGAGAAACTAGTACCAGCTATTAAAAGAAAATGGCCTCTACTCGCAAGCACAAATATCACAGTTTGGAAAGATAATACAAGGCCTCACAAATGTGATCATGATCCAAAATTTAGGAGGGTGACAAGTTCTGATGGGTTCAACATTAGATTGGGGTTTCAACCCCCAAACAGTCTGGATTTAAATATCATGGATTTGGGGTTTTTAGATCATACAATCACTACAGCACAAAACAAATTCAACTACGCTGGACCAGCTAGTCGAAAAAAAAACTACAACATTCTAGTGAACTGGATGCACAGAAACTCAACAAATTTTTTTTGTCACTACGGTGTGTAATGGCTTAAATTATGAAATGCAAAGGGTCTAACAGGTACAGGTTACCACATATGGGAAAATATGCACTTGAACGACAAGGTTTGTTACCTATTGATATAGAGGTAGACATAGATTTATTTCGCGAGTGCTTACATTATTTACTAGCAAGAAACTATGCTACTGGGCTGCAGCACCTTATTGACCATGTAATTGGATGACTTCTTCTACTTTGTCTAACTATAACTTTAGGGTTGCATCATGTCTTGTGATGAGCTAATTTTTGTAAACATGTTGTATTATTTTGTAAATGTGTTTACGGTGCAACCAAGCAAGTTTTTTGTAATAGAAAGGTATCAGTTCATAATGTATTGCATGATGAATGTACATTAATTTGATGAAGCAGTTTACTGGGCAGCCCCATGCAATACACAGCAACAAAAGTAGGCTGAACAGGACAAGGTTCATGCAATATAAAACTTAAAAGATTCACAAAAACAAGTAATGGTTGAACATGACAGCCACATGCAATACACAAAATAAATACTTTTAAGCACAACAACCACAAGCAATTCACACATATACAAGCCAACCAAAAAAAAGAATGTTCAAAAACAGGAACTCATGTTCACCCAAGTATGTCCTAAAATAGAGAAACTGATGATCTAAAACCAACACCTCAACAGTTGAATATCGTACCTACACATGGTACCACACCTTCCACATCTCCAATAAATACTTTCAGAGGCAATTTTCCATGTTCGTCACTCTAATATAGAATTAGTAGCAATTTGTGGATGCACGGATGTACATGAGAGGATAAACATAACCAATAAATTAATAGTCACCATATGAACATATTAAATAAACAAAAACTGATAATAGCAACTAAATAACTAACAAGGACACGGTATTCATACCTCATACTAATATCTACAACTAAAACAAAATATAGTGTTTATTTATTTCAATTTTGGTTACAGAGTTATTCATCCCATATAAAGATCAACACCTTGCCACTCCATTGCATATACACGAGCATATGAACACCCCAAAGTCTAAACAAAGTGAAATAACCTTTGTTAGGGATGCATCAGCACTACAATATGAGAAACTAAATCAGAGTGGTCAGAAGAAACTACAATAACGGGTTTAACGCAATTGCAAGCTAGTATATATGATAATGTATTAATACCACAGTACTTTACACTATAAGAAACAACACCTATTACCTCGGTTCTACCGGGGTTTTTACCTCATTTTTTAGCCATGAAAAAATCGAGGTAAATGTAGCTGTAGTAAAAAGTGTATTTTTTACCTCGGTTCATAAGCGAGGTAAAAAATATATTTTACCTTGGTTTTCCAACCGACGTCGGCCGGAATTAAGTGTGACATCGCTCATCACGTTAAGCCCGGTGTTATGATAACCAGAGTTGCGACGTTGTTTAAAACGATGTCGGCCTATTACGAGAACGACGTTAGCCTATTAGAGGAACGGCGTCGGCTATACAAAAAATACATGAGATGTGAGAGGAAATTCATGCGACGTCGTTGTACAGATCAGCAACATCGCGCGCTACAAAGCACCCATGTTGTATGAATGCTGACGTGGAAAGGTGAATAATACGATGTCGTTTTGAACAACCGATGTCACAAAAAAATTACACGTCGGTTCTACATGCGACGTCGCTTATACGTCGAATGATCACAAGTGTGTGCGACGTCACGAAATAATCATGGAGAGAACGTTTTTGGTACAATATCATAATAGTAAATATTTGATGAAATAAACAATCATTTTTTATGGCCATTACATGTTATTTAGCATTGGATTAATCTAAAAATGGTTAAACATCATACAACATTCAACTATTATTCAATGCATGTCGGAAAATTAACAATGACATGTTAAATTCCACATAACTATAACATATATTTTAAATACTTGTTACAATATATAATAATACAGAAGGTTGATAATAAATTTAAACATTAATTGTATTGAACCTTCATATTGTCTACGTTGTAAGGCATGGACACTGTTAGGGCGACTAGTGAAATGACAAGTCATGCATCTACAGTCCATCGATAACTGTCGTTGTCCTATTACACCCAATTCACAGGAGAGAAAATTTATGTTAGAATTGGACAATCCATAAATGAAAAACACATACTATAATCATACTTAGATTACGTGAATGTCAACTTAGAAAAAAAATAGATATTGGTCAAAGCAACGTAGGAAACTATAGTGATTGATGCGCCAAGGTCGACCTACGTGCGACATCGGTCATTCAAGATATTTCATGCTTTTTTTTACATGTACGACGTCGGTCTTACTTCGGTTGTAAATCGCAAAGCCTCACTATAAGAGACCAACGTCGCACATTCATATTGTGTTCATCCGAATAAATAATTAGTGTACACAATCAGCCCTAATCTAAGCATTTTTTCGTATTCCTTACAAACATGACATCATCTTGGAAACAAATAAAATTTACTCTACATAACATGAAACACAATTATTCATCATACATCATGAAAATATACAAGCTTTGATCAATGACAAAAATAACATATAGAATGTATGGTTATTGAATTGCTAAATTAACATTGAATGTATGGAAAAATACCTCAACTATTTTGAACCCGGAGATGCTCCATCATCGGATACTTGTTGAAGTTTGAGAAAAACAAATTGATTGAACTCTTGAATGGTTGTAATGGTGTGAATGGAGAGGATGGTGTATAGTAGGATTTGGAGAAAGTGTGTTAAAGATGAGAAATGGGTGATAGAGTTGATATTAATGACTTGAAATTTTGGTTGGGGGCAAATTTGGGTGAAAATTTTCAGCTCAAATTTTCATTTCCTGCTGAAAATTTCATTATGACCGACGTCTGATGCTGTTCTACCGTGGATTCGCTTTAGGCGACAAACCTGCGACGTCGTACACGAGGTCCAAAGGGTAATTTTTGAAAAGTGTCGTAAAATACTCCTTGTCAAGAGTGGGAGGGCCTTCCGTTAACCCTTTTAATCCGAGATCGCAACGTCATTGTTGGGAAAATATGAATAAAAAAATGTTATATACAAATTTTCATTTAGACTTCTACCACTTTCTTTGAGGGACCTAAGTGTAAATATTAAAAATTTCACCGGTGGTCTCAAACACGATACCGATCATCCGAAAAAGAAACGTAATCATCTATAGTCGAACTTATAATAGCCGGGAGTAACAAACAGACTCCTCTTATTCCAAATAGCTAGTCATCCACAAGTTCTTCCAAATAACTCCTTGTATACTTATAAGTAATCAAATACAATTCACTTTAGACCACGTACTAGCGATTTCTAAAATACGATTGACGAAAATATATTATATTATTTTAAAAAACCAAGAATAAGAAATTTCATGTGATTCTATGTGGTGAAAATTGTCGTTCCCAAAACGCTTATCTAGGTATTGATGGAAATACTAATACAAATGACGGTTGATTACCCCAGATTGCGTCCCTCTAATACAGTACACGTAATCTCCATAACAAACATTTGAATTTACGGTCGGGTGCAAAATTATGACGCATTGAACATGCAAGAAAGTTTGGGCCATAGTGTAATTTTTGCAAAGTTTCTTTATGTAATGCTTGTGAATAATTTGGGCCCGTTTCATTGACCCGTTTGTGCCTAAATTGAAACACCTTAGACCTGATAATGTGAATTAGATTAGGGTATTTCCAAATTTGCATTTCTACTACTCACTCATTCGTGGGGGGACCTAAGTGTGAAAATAAAAAAGTTCACCCGTTGTCCCAACAGAGATTCCAAACCTTTGCCATTCTCAGTCAAACTTATAATCCCCGAAAATGATAAATAAACAGGCACGATCCAACGGAGACTTCCCAACCAAGATCTAATCATAATATAAATGAGGGACGAATACCCTGGTTCGTTGATGCCCTGAATTTGAAAATTAGAATCTACAATTTTGAATTTCGCCCCACCCTCTTGGAGGAACCAATGTGTAAAAAAAAAATTTCATTCATGGACAATTTTAAAATTCAATAAGTATTTCTAATATATTATAAAGTGTTATTAAGGTCAATTATATTTATTTTTTCAAACGGGCCCATTTGCTACCCTGGGCTGAAATGGTGAGGCCCAAAATTAGACATACCGACGTTGGTCATATGTCGGCTCTTTTGTTGGTCGGATCGATTACGATACGACGTCGTACTAGCCAAGTGGATCTTTTTGAAAACTTCTAAAGGACATTAGATTTCTGTCAATTTCTTTTTTTTCATAGACATTGTTATGTATATGTGTTGGGTTTTCTCCCTAATTCTAGAAATCTCCATTGATGAAAGAGAGGGATGTTCTAGGATGATGGGGGATGAATCTAGACTACCTTCTAGAAGGCTCCTAGCATTTACTATTGTTGCTAGGAGATGGAAAATAATTCTAGAGCTTGCTTGACTCACCTATAAATAGAGGTGTTGGAGAAGAGCTCATCATTCCATCTCATCAATTCCAATCCATAGCCACTTCATTCCTGTTGGAGTCACACTTTTCTTAATTTTTATTTTTTCACCCTGATCACACAAAGAGGGAAATATGAATTTTTCTTTCCATATGGTGTGTGTCTTATGTGTTCTATATTGTTTATTTCAATTTGTTCCTACAGATTAGAGTTCTAGGGTTTACACGATTCATTTCCACCCCTTGTTCTATGCATCGTCGCTTGGCATTCGCTCACACTTCAGTCTTTGCAAAGAAGGTGCGACATTGCACATACATATTATGGCTCTTCATATATGAATCTGATATCATAGTTATCTCGTTTCACCAATCGGTTAAACAGACAGATCTGCGACGTCACATGTTCATATCGACTCAAACGATTAATTGAACCTATTTTAATCGGACCCATTTCTATCTATCATTATAGATTTCATCCGTGACAATATGATTTCTAAGAATCGTGAGCACCAAGTGAACATGGTATGTTTAAAATGTGGAAATTTTGTAATATATGAGCACCAAGTAAACATGGTATGTTTAACATTAAGTGTTTAACAGGGTGTGTTTAACATTAAAATATAGTTAATGTTAAATACATAGTTATACACACCATGTTTCCTTGGTGTTTAAACACTGCATAATTTTGACATTTTAAATAGTTTTCTTCGATAAATTGTACTGTGCACAGACTTTATGTGCGATATTTTGTTCGGACAAGTCGTGTACCAATTGAGGTGAGCAATATTTTGTTTAGAACGAAAAATCTTTAACATTATAACTTAATTACTACTAATTTCATTGACCAAATTCATATTCGTAGCGATTCGGATCATGACTTCATTCGACGATCTCATACCGCATTTCGTACGTACGTTAACCCAAAATTAGTTTCCTGTTCGCGAGCTCCTTCATGGTGAGAACCTGAACATTGGGGATATGCTCTACTTTGAACTGGTTGACGGTTCTGCGCCCATAGTTTTCAATGTCATCATCCTACCCTATTAGTACTTAGAATTTGTAACAAATTATGATAAATACCAGTAACATTAAGATTTTTTTAATGTGAGATTTATATAATTTAATCTTGAATCTATTTGTTGAATGTTATTTTTATGTCATTGAATCATTAATATTTAACCTGCCATAGGTAACCAATTTTTTATGCTACCAATATACATAAAACTATAACAGACTTGTGTGTAATGATTAATTTGTTTCAACCATTTTTAAAATAGAAAATATTTGTGTTCACCTATATTTTTTAATATATTTTAATTCTTCACCGACTTTATACTTAAGAGGTAGGCTGAAATGGTTCACACAACCTAAAAATGATATGTTGCCATTTTTTTAGTGTTTTAAGAATGAAATTATCTCTATATGTCCTTGGCGGGCTCAATTTTTAAGATAACGGGCTTACATTAATGCGTGCGACATCGCTACACATGTTGATCTACTGTCAACTGATGCGATGTACGTGCAACATTGCCCCAACCAAGGCGGACAATACAAGGTCCCAAAATGACATCGTCTCAAAATGTCTATAAATAAAGGGTCCCCCAGAATCAATTTAAACTTCTCAAGTTTCCCGCGAATAAAAAGAGTCTCTCCACCACTTTCCTCTTCTCCTAAATTTTTACTATTCTAGTGCCTAAATTTTGTAATTGTTACTTCACCTTAATTAATCTATGCATTTTGTATGGGTTGTATTTTTCATTTTCTAGTTCTTACCCTGATTTTTTAGGGTGTTAAGTTTTCTTAAATTTAAACCTAAGTTTTATTATAGATTTGTTAGGGTTTGTTTTAGGACATTTTTGTGCAATTTGTCTTCATACTGTGTCATTTTTCGCGGGATTCCATGTTTTTTCCCGTTACTATATATGATGCATGCAAAATCAATCTTCAGTCACACGACATTCAGTTGATGCAAATGGTGTGTAACTTCTTATATTCTTATTTCATGTTATGAATGAGACGTCGCTAGCATCTCTATTTTGGACATCGGTAATACCGATGTCCTAACGAAATCACATTTAGGAATTTAAGTTTACATTACATTTATATTGGCGACCTCGTTTCGTATCGGTCTGTATATTGGTCAAGATAACTAATCGACGACGTCGTTGGTACATGTTGACTCAACAACTGGTTAACAACGACATGTTCCTGTGACACATGGCCGATGTCGCACATTGTTTTTCTATTTTCTCCTAAATGTTATCAATTTATATGCAGTTGCAATGGCTGGTGAAAGATCCTATAATTGCCCATTCTTCTAGATATTTTACCATTTAACATATATATATTTACTAATACATACGTACAATTTATCGTTTTTTGTTTTAATACAGTTCTCTGCACAAAGGAGAAACCCCAAACCTGTGGTGTTTGAGCTTGAACATCATACAATGGCAAAGGATAGCCCGCGTTTCCACTGCACTTTGAAGCAGTGGAACTTTGGAAAAAACCAAACTTTGGCAAGGACTAAAACTAGCCAATGGATAAAAGCATGAAATTATTTGATTTTCTGTTAATACTATTTGTTTTTAAATGTTATATACACACACACACACACACACACATATATATATATATGTATATGTATATGTATTCATAATGATTTTGTTTCCTGAATAAGTACATCCCGAGGGAAATTGTATCACTTCTCCCCAATGAGAAGACCCTCGTTGTGCTTAGATGTTACGGGAGATAGTGGCGCATGAACTACTCAAGCCAAGGGAAGATCAAGGCCCTGTCTCCGAAAGGTTTCACCGAGTTCCTTTCTAGAAAATTGAGGAGACCCTTTAATTTCCCTCGTTGCAGGTGGTATCTTCCTCCCCACGGCCGTCGTTCCTTGTGATCGAACAGAAAGTAGCTCGTTGTCCATGGATCCGACCTCTTTGTTAATTGAAGCCACTCTATCCCCCTTCTTCGCTTCTTTCAAGGCTATTTCCAAACAGCTTCTAGCCGCCGACTGATCCCCCCTAATGACTTCTATCCCCTTCTTTGTGGGTAACTTCATCGTTAAGTGGTAGGGGGACCATATAGCCTGTGCCTGGCGCATCCAGGGCCTTCCCAATATCATATTATAGGGGGATATAGCATCAATCACGACAAAGCTGCAGTCTGAAGTCACTTGTTTATCACCATCTTCTACCTTGACCGGGAAGTTTATTACTCCCGGGGGAGCACCATTTTCCCAATAAAACCAGATAGGGGCGATGTCGTTCTCCTCAAAATTTCACTCCCCAGTCCCAGTTGATTGAAGCAGTTTGGGAACTTCACTTCTACTCCATTACTATTGTCTACAAACACCATTTTGACATAGAAATATCTTATTACGGTGTGGATCACTGTCGGGTCCATGTGGGGGGTTCAACTGAGTACTAGGTCTGCTTTTGAGAAAGTTATGACTTCCTCGGGCCTAAATATTTTATGACTGGGCTCTCCAGGGGGAAGATACCGGGACTAGGCTTTAATGATGGTATTCGAGGATTGGTCACTCACCACCCGATTAAATGAAATTCATTACTCTATTGGCCTCATCACCCGGATTTCTATCTGCCCGAGCCTTCCAGTCAGGCCTTCCATTTTCTCTCGGTTGAATTTCAGCTCAATTGCCATTATTTCCTTACTGGTCATGGTCACCTCTATCGGATCCCTTTTTGTAGGGTTTCCAGTTGCGGTGACCTCCTTTTATTTTTGAGGATCCTCCTCCCTTCGGACCTTCGATACAGTCCGAAAGTAAGACCTCCTTAGCAGATCTGTCAATTTCCCTTTTTAGATGGATACATTCATTTGTATCATGACCGCGCTCCTTGTGATGATCACAGAACTTAGGGAATTCCTTTTCATTGTAAGTTCTTACCAGGAGGGGGAACCCGAAATAACCCATTATGGATGGAGTGTATTTTTGTTTATGAATTGTTTAGGGAGATGTATCCTTTAAAGCATTTGTTCGAGGCCTTTGGCCTTTTCAATTTTGATTCTCAGGCCTTGGAGCTCTTTTCACCCCACCTATCACCCTCTCCTTTTCATTTCGTATCCTCCTCAATTTTCTAGTACTATTCCATAATTTCTTGTGGCTACAGCAGGGTTTATGGTGTCTTCGAGACCATATTTTTGTATATTTTGAGGTTAGACATTCCGTTCATATAGCTGAGGATTAATCCATCCATTGTATAGTTGATTAAACCGAGGCTCTCATCTACATATTGTTGGTAGAATGCTTCTGTCGGTTCACCGAAGCCATATATCTAAGCCATGGTCCTCCCATGGTAGATCTATGGTACCGCTATTGCTGCCCTTAGTAAGAAGGTTCATATGGGGGGATCTTAGGTTTAGGCCATAGATGCATTTAACTTTCATAACCGGGGTAGCGCCCCGTTGGCCAGGCCACCGGGTGAGGAATCGCTTGTTTAGACATGTAAGGAGTTAAGACAGACATCGAATATGCCAATGACCAAACATGGGTAACGTTGGTTAAGGTCGATCTTGGGCACCCATTTCCACATTTGCTGGATAAGATACCCTCGAGGTGGCCTGTAGCTTGAATCTTGGCTGCACCGTTAGGGTCATCGAGAGTGGGGGCATCACTGCTTGTTGGATCATTCTATGGTAGAGCATCGTGGGGTCCATTAGGTAACTAGCAGATCAAAGGGTTTGAGCCAGCTGCGCCAGATCTTGGATGGTTGGAGCTAGCTGGGAAAAAGGAGGTGTACTATTCACACCTTGAATGGTTCAAGTGGCACCTGTGGTCACTACCACCTGCGAATCTGCTGAAGCCTCCATAAATTGTGGCTCATCTTCTCGTTGCTAATAAACATGGCTTTGCGAGGCAGGAATTCCAAAGCCTCCTGCCCAAGGCTCAACACTAACCTCCATTCACCTGGAGGGCATGACAGCCTCAATTTGAGACACCTCTTGGTTTGGCACAATTGGAATTAGCTCTGTGACTACCACCAGGGGTCTTTTCCCAACACTTAATGAGATTGGGAGGGTCAGACTTTATTTTCTTTCTTTTCCTCCATTTTCTTCCCTGATAAGGAGACTACACTTTTTCAATGGCGTCTAAGGTTCTACCCTTAACTCATTCGCTTCTATTCAATGTGCTTATTATAGAAGCAAACATGGCTAGTGAAAACGAAGATCAGACAAACGGTCCCACTGGGCGTGCCAGCACTAACCTCCATTCACCTGGAGGGCATGGAAGCATCAATTTGAGACCCCTATGGGTTTGGCGCCACTGGAATTTTCTCTGTGACTACCATTAAGGATCTTTTCCCAGCACTCAAAGGGACTGGGGGTCGAACTACATTTTATTGCCCCCCCCCCTTTTCTTCCCTGATAAGGAGACTCTACTTTTTCACTAGCGTCTAAGGTTCTACCCTTAAATCGTTCGCTTCTATGCAATGTGCTTGCTATAGAAGCAAACATGAATAGTTAAATTCGAAGATCAGACAAACGGTCCCACTGGGCGTGCCAACATGATGCACCCAAAACTTCCGCCACTGTATCAGCCACTTGTTTGGCCAGAATCTACAAGATAAATCCCTCAGAGTTGTTCAGGGGGAAGAGTCTCCAACAAACAAGTCATAAAGAGTGTCTATAAAATTAGGAATGCATAATTGAGTATACAGTGTTACCTTTCTCCTTTATATAGAATGGTAGATAGGGAAACTCTTTTTTTTATTTTTGCTGCAAGTACTAAACTCTTCCCTGTGCCATCCCTGTTGTGCGGAATACTGAGAAAGAACAAGCGAAGAAAATAAAAGCAAAAAACAAAACACCGGATTTTACGTGATTCACCAATTTGGCTACATCCACGGCCGACCAAGATCGGATTCCACTAGAGAGAAAAAAAGCCAGATTACAGATTTCCTACTCTCTACCAATCCTATCTCTTAGAGTTACAGTATAAGGACGAGGCACTATATATAG
>JAULKM010075489.1:0-11786 GCA_032355605.1 Rubia tinctorum
ACTCACATTGGGTTTAGGGATAATCAGGCTCGAACTGATGACTTCCACCACGTCAAGGTGACACTCTACCGCTGAGTGGCGTGCAAATATGCACATCCCGTGCACTCAGAAGCCAAAGATTGAAGACCCGGACACCAGGATGTGAAAACTTGCATAACCCATTAGCTCATTTTGGAATTTGCACGCTCAAGACGACGTCCTATGCAATATTGTGTGGGACGGGACATGATGCTCGTGCCGTTCAAAACTGCACGACTCATACCAACGTGGCATTAGGGTTTCCAACTTGGGCTTTTTAAGGCCCATTTTACCCTACATTATACATAGTATCTTTAGTATCCCAAGGTTTAAGCAAGTATTTAGTCTATTTTTATTTTGGTAGGAAGGGAGATTAGAAGAGTCCTCTCTAGGATTTTCTCTCTTATCTGTTCATTTACTCCTTAGATTCATGGTATTTATTCCTATGATTGCCATGGATCTAATGCTAGTAGAGTAATTTTATTTCTTGGGGCAGTTATTTTTAAGAATGATTGACATTGATTTGTGAGACTTGTTATAAATATCATGCTTAAATTGTGGTTCAATTTCATATTATGATTTGTGCTATAAAATATGTTAAGACATGCAATTGATTTATTTCTTGTATGATATCGCTATGGTGTAAATGCTAATTTGTGAGTTTTATATTATTTTCACTATGGTAGTCTTGTGAGTACCGAGAGGATGTGTGTGATAGATCCCCCTTGCGAGTGTCAAGATGGTAGGAGACACTAATTTTAATTGGCTAGTCATGTGAGGAATTGCATCTTAAGAGCATTAGACCTACCGATTTAATGGTATCAAAATCCTAACGGGGGAAACCCTGGCTTACCCCGATAATTGAGCATTTTTAGTTTGTATCAACTAGGGTGACACAGACTCTAGAACTATCACGAGTTACTAATATCCTCTTCCTTTGAGTTCTATGATGTGTGCTCATAGTGGAGGTCTTATTTCTGTGATTGGGTTCAGTCCAAAATCTAACCGTTGTGACCTACGCAAGGGATAGTTCCTTTAAGCGGGGGCCAATTAGCCTCATAAGTGAGATATGGGGGCGTTCATGTTAAGGAGAGGGAAAAACCATTTGTGTGAGAGACAATGGAAGTTCTCGGGGGAATTAACATCTCCACACATTGTGATATAACATGAAAATATGTGAATAGTTTCTTATGCGAATTAGAGTTTAGGATTAAGTCTTTACATCAATCATGTGATGCAAATAACCCCCAAGATTGGTTAATATGTATTTTATCTCACTTTACTTGCATGCGTGTGGTTGTCAATTGACACAACCCCCCTTGTTCGTTAGTACTAGTTATTCCCAACACATGATTGGGGTGACGCTAGATTGTGAGTTGTGTGTGGCTAACCCTTAGAAATCAGTATTTTTGTGGACAACACCTGGACTTACCACTAGCTACATTATCGTAGTTAGGGGTGAGTACAGGAGTAACAAACAAATCTTTATCTTTAATCCTCTTAGCACCCGTAGGTGTGCTCCACTGAACAAACCCGTGGGTGCAGGTCATATTTTGGCACCACTGCCGGGATACTAAAATTTTCTATTTGTTAGCTAGCATAACTAGTTGGTAGAGTAGCCTGTATTTCTATTTTTAGTTGGTTTTTATTTTGAGCACTTGTGATCTTTTCTTGAAGTATTATAATATTTTATTCTAATATTTGGTTAAGGACGAGTAATGTACTATTCATTGTTTATGGTACACACCCGTGCCAAAAAACTTAGGAACCTTACATTTTTTTACCTCAAAAAGCAAGTACAAAGTGGAGGAGAAAAAGAATGGTGAACGAGGAGGCTCTACAAGAACCAAGTGAGGTTGGTATTTAGAGAGAGACATTGAATCTGATGGTAAAAAATAATAGAACATTTAGGGAGTTGTTGGCTCCAAACTTGGAGAATTAATCCCTTTGCATTATCTTTCCGCAACTCTCAGGTAATATGACTTGTGAGCTAACGTAAGAATGATTCAGTGTTTGTCCATGTTCCACAGTATAGCTGGTGAAGACCTGAACTATCACCTCCAAAAATTTCATCTTGTTTGCACCAACATGAAGCCTCCAGGCATGTCTGAAGAGGATTACAACCTTATGTCCTTCCAGTTCTCATTCTGTGATGCGGCAAAGGATTGGTTGTATAATCTACCGCCGGGGTGCATCACATTGTGCATGTATATAAAGAGAAGATTCCTTGAGAATTTCTTCCCCACATTTAAATCCACCGAGCTCAAGAAGAAACTCTCCAACATCTCCCAGTTTCCCAACGAGACTTTGTAAGAGTATTGAGAGCACTTCAAGAAATTGCTCACTAGTTTTCCATATCATCCGTTCAAGGATGGCGACTTGGTCCACTATTTCTTCGAGGGATTGTGTAACGACAACATGAGGATGGTCAGTGCAGCATTTAATGGGTCGATCTCCAACAAGATCTAGAAGGAATGCGATGACACTCTTTGAGGAGATGCCTAACGGGACAATGCAATTTGTAACTAGGTCAATGACAAGGACTAATGAGGAGCCTACTCATTCCCCAAAATTAAATAAGAAAGTCTAAGATTTTTTTTTCTATGATGAATGAATTCATGAAGGGAAGAGTCCAACAAGTGTATGTTTGTGGAGTATGTACCTAAGACCACCCGACGAACATGTGTCCCCAAGTCGCGGAGGAGTTTGAAGAGGTTAAAGCTTTGGGGGTATTGATGAGACATCAAATGCATGTATTTTTTTTAATGAATTTAACATATCTTTTGTTATAATTTTGTGAGTAGATTTCTAGGTTTGGATAGGTTTACTTCATATGGGGTTTAGATGAATTTTTTTGGTTTTCATATCTAAATCCTTTATTTTGTAACCTATTTTGAGTCTAATGGATTTTGTCCTTACGAGCATCTAGATTCTATTTTGTGAGCTTATTTCTAGATTGCTTGTAAGCACTTCAGAGTAGTTAGTGAAGGCCATTTGTAATGATGGTAAAAAATTGAAGGTCACGCATCAAAACGTGGTATAAGATAGAAGGGTTGAATAAGGAAAACAAATAAGCAGATAAATTGTGATCCGAGAGTTGAATTGAGTTCTGGGAATGATCTAAGAAGAATCAGCCTTCGAGGGTGACACCGTTGGATTCATCTTCTAGAGCGTTATAAAATTGACTACAAGAACTCTCAAATTGGATCATAGGTTCACCCATAGCAGCGCATACAAAATAAGGAAAAATCCAAGTTTTGGAATAGTGGAAGACTGGCATAACCCATGCAGATTTGCATGGCCTGTGCCAAGCCCGCACATTCGGAAGTCCAGGACACGAATCCAGTCTGTGACCTGTAAGCTTTTGTGTGAGGTGCACGCTCAGAATGCCTAGGGAACACCTCCAGTTCACCACCCGCGTGCTTATTGCACGGCCTTTGCTGACGTGGCACTAGGGGTGGAATTAGGATTTCACTAGGGTTTTCCAAAATTTGGACCTTTAGAGGCCCATTTATCTTCTTCGAAATAAGGATCTTTTAATCTTCTAGGATTTAGGAAGTATCCATAAAGTAGATCTTAGTTTTTGCTAGGTAGGAAAGAAAAAGAGAATTCGAGATCTCTCTCTCTTTCTCATAGAGTAATTCTTCTATTTTCTTCTCTTAGTTCTTATATGGCAGTTAATTCAATGAATGCTATGGATTTAGTAGTATTCGAGTAGTTTATTTCTTGAGGTAATATTTGTATCAATGACTTGATTTTGACTTTGTAAGATTGTTAGATTACCCTATGTTTATGTCTTATAAATATTTGTGCTTGATTCGTGATTTACATTCTTGTAAGATTTATGTCATGTTTTGCTTTATGATCCATCCATAGATCCACACATAGTATAATTTCATGATAGGCTAAAATGCTATCTTGGGAGTGTTAGATTAGGGCTATTGTAGGCTCGAAAGTACTGGGGAGATAAGTACATTCATGCTACCTTGAGAGTACTGACTCGATCGTTGGACTCTAATTCTAATAGGCTAGTTGTGTGAGTGATTGTATGTTAGGGAAGCTAGGCTAATTCCTAACGAGGGAAACTCCTGGCTGACCATGATAGATGAGCATTCTAGTTTGTAGCAACTAGGGTCGTGGTGATTCTAGAGCCATTATGAGATTCCAGTTCCTTTGCCTCTCTAGGCATAGGGTTGGTCTCCATAGTGGAGTATCCGGGACATATTGTCCTTACTCTTGTATCTAAGGGTTGCGACCTATGATCCTATTTAAGCGGGGGTGTGTGAGTATTGGGAGTGAGATGACGAGGAATCAGGAGAGGATCCAAAAGGACAATCGATGCAAATTCTCTAATTACGGAGGTGGTAAGTTGGCTCTAGAGGGAGACAAACATTTGTGTGATAGACATTGGGATTCTTGGCCTACATTCACACTATGTGAAGTGGGCATTGAGATAGGTTTATATGTCTTACATGCAACAGAATCTAGGATCAGAGTCATCAATTGGTCATGTTACACCAATACCCCCAAGACTAGTTAATAATAGTTTTTACTCTCTTTGCTCTGTAGTTGTTAGGTACCACCCCCTCATTTATATGTTTAAAGCACCGACACAAAATCAAAGTGACACTTAATTGTGGGTTGTGCAAAACTAATCCTCAAATTCTAGTATCTCTGTGGACGACCCTGGATTTGCCACTGGCTAATTTATAGTGGTCAGTAGTGAATACGAGAGCAACAAATACAATTATTATATTTAAAATGCATCCATTGGGAATTAAACCCCGCGTGGTGCGGGTCAGGTATCAAGGAGATAATAGGAAATTTGGTAGGGGTCAACGACAAGGGTTCCAATGGAACCAAGGTGGAGATGCTAGAAACCAAGACCCCTCCGCCAATTTCTTCAACCCCCGGTACCATGACCACCCGAACTTCCGGTGGAGAGACGACCAACAAGATGAAGGAAATTATTACAGGGGCGGCCAAGGGAACAATCGGGGAGGTGCTCAACAACCTTACCCAATATTAGAAGCACTACGAATAATCACATAGGTATTTTCAAGTCAGGGCGTGAGGAGTTGATGAATGCTATTGCTCAAGTCACCAAGAGCAATGAGATCTTAGTGGAGAGGACTACGTGGGACATTAAAGAGTTAGGAACAAAGGCCTTTTCAAGCACCAAGAACCTTGAGGTTTAAGTTGGGAAATTGGCCACCTAGGTTGGCCGACTAGAAGCAAAGGATTCCAGAAAACCACTTTCCCAGCTCAAGATCAATCCAAGAAATATGAGCGCAATCAAGTTGCGAAGTGGAAAGGAAGTTAGGGAAGCCGAGGGAGAGATTGTGAAAAAAGATGATTGCCTTGTAGAGAAAGCCAAGGCAACCCTTGAAGAAGAAGAAGAAGTTGAAGTTGAAAAGGAGCCCACTCGAGGACCACCCCCTACCTCCAAGGTAGATGAAGTCATACCTCCACCTCCATTTCAGGAGACATTGAGTAGCAAGGCAAAGATGGTGACCAACGATGAGCAAATTAGAGAATTTTTCAAACGTTGCAAGGTAAGTATCACACTTGTGAATGTCATCAATCAAATTTCTCTTTATGAGGAATTCTTGAAAAATGAATGCACTAAGAAAAGGCCTAAACCGGTAAAAAAGTAGCTAAACTGAAAATATGAGGATTAGCCATTTTAGCTCATAAAATTCTACCCAAAAGTGTGTCAAACTTAACTGAACCCAAGGAGAAAGCTAAGGCTTAAACATAGATGAACATTGCACATGAACCCAAATGAGGATTTGGCTCAAAGATAAGGATGACTCTTTGTTGAGGCCTCTCCACAAGGATGCCACCGTGGGCAGAGTTGTGGATGGCGACTCCGGAGACCCAACGTTAAGGCTTAATTAATTAAACTTTTAAAGTAGGAATAAGTCGTGAGGACGACAATAAATATGTGGTGATTTTTCTTTGCTTTGATCGTGTTTAATTATGTGTTAGATTTTGTGTTTTAGGAGAGTCTTTGTTGAAATTTGTGGTTGAAAATTGATTTGAATCGAGTCTCATGGTTTTGGTTAGAAGAAATAAGGAAGTTGGGCTGAGAAAGTAGTAAAATGGGCCGAAAAGTTTAGGAGTGTTCAAGGGGAATGGTCTTTGCCAATTTACACGACCCATGTAAGAAAAACTGGGCTTGAGCATTGGAGTTACACTGCCTATGCCAGAAGAGCATAACTTTAGCTTTTTGTCAAAATCAAATTTTGCTAAATTGAGCAGTTGTGCCACGTTAGATCTTCAATTTTATTCTTCTCTGAATTGGGTAATGCTAGTTGGCACTGCACTAAGCCATAACATATCCCCTGAACATAAACCTGCAAAATTCCCTTTTCTTCATGCACCATTACTACCTCCATATTTTTTTCTTCTATTTCAAACAATCCATTTGGAGAACATCATTAATCCTCCGAATCAAATCTAGCAATATCTTCTTCCATTAATATAGAGAACTTATCACACTTCTATAACTCTAAAACATTCATCCCCATTTCACACTAGGCAAATATTATACTTTTGGCATTTGTCTCAAGAGAGAGCATGTTTTTATTTTCTTGTGCGTTCTTCATCTCCTCATCGGCAAATTCCGGTAATGCTTTGAAATTTATGTTTACTTGCTTTCACTGGCATAATTATGGAATATGAGGGGAACTTAAAATTTGAAAAATTTTGGGTGTTTGTGGGTGTATGTGGGTAATGTGCATGCTTGTATAATAGAATAAGTGTGGAGGAAGAGTATGAACTCTTAGTTGTGATTATGTGATGTGCTAAAAATGTTGGATGTTTAGGGAAGCACAATTCTTCCTAAGTGATGATTATCTTGGTCCTTAAAAGTTTGTATCCTGTCATTACCAACTTCTCTTGTTTTTAATAGAATGGGTCCTAAGAGGAGCCAAGCGGAGAAAGGAAAAAATTCCTGGGCTGAGAAGGGAAGAGTTTTGCCCAAGTTAGGAGGAAAGGGTCGGGCCAACCCATTGTGTCTACTCCCTTGATTGTCGATGAGTTTATGGGATTGAAGAAAATTTCCGGGAGTGGGGCTCTGAAATGGAAAAACTAGGATGGGCCAAAGAGAGTGATGTTAGAGACTAAAATTTCTTGCAAAGAGACTTTGGAAGCATTCGGCCTACTTTAACCTGTAATTTACTTGTTAAGTCAAGTAGACCTAGAGGGATTCCTAGAGATGCACTCTAAGACCTACGTTCGATGAACCTCGGAGTTTCTAGCCACCATTGAGAAAAATATTGACAATGAAGAGATGAGAACCATCTCATTCCACCTTGATGATAAGCATTACTTGATGACCGATCGGGAAGTAGCAAGGGCATTCGGGTGGAAATATGGGAAGGAGATTGTGAGGACACATAGGTGAGGTCTCCCGTTCTCATTGTGTAGCTTTTGGAGACATATAGAGGGGTGGATAGGAACAATGGGGGAAGGAACACTGCTGATGAGTCTTGATTTTGATATTTTCTTAATAAAATTAACATCTCTTTTAAGCTTGTTTTGTTGGTGGTTAGTTAGATTATTAGTTGTTTCATAAAATAGGGGTAAAATCATATTACGTGGTTATTTTCCCTCATTTCCCTAGTTTGTAAGCATGTGGTGCCTAACATGTTCAACCTTTATGCTTTTGTTGATTTCTATGTGTTTTGTGAGCTTATTTGGAAACCATCATGAATAAGTCCATTCGCAAGGATGGTAGAAGATTGAAGAAGTCCAGTCATAATAATGGTAGAGAAGGAAGGCAACTTACAAAGTGGTGAAATATAGATAGAAGAAGGAATGAGGAGAAGGCAAAGCAATGGGTGAAGAACTTTAGACCAGGTTTTGCTAATGATTCGAGATGAATTGGTAGTTGTGGATAGGATCATTGGATTTTTCTTTGCAAGTAATATAAGATCAATTAAAGAACTCCTGACATGGATCAACGGTCCCATGGGAAACAAATCAAGATGCCCCAAATTGTAGCCTGCCCGAGCCAAGGTCCGAACATTTTACTGAGGCCTCCACCGCCCGGGTGAGCCTATTTTTGCCAGAGCGGGATCCTGATGCACTTTTTTTTCCTCTCTTGTACTAGATAAAGCATTTTCCCACCCACTTTATATCCTTGGCCGAAATCCACTCCCCAGAACCCTAGTTTTCTAATTTTTCTTCGTTTTTTTCATCTTTATTTTGTATGATTATTCTTAAGGTTGTAGGAAGATTGTTAATAGCTAAAATTAATCTTGAGAAAAATTTATTTGAGCTTCCTTGACCATGTCTTGAGAACCTTATCAATAAATTTAATACTGTGAATATTGTGCATTTAAGGAGCTTTGAATATGGTTATTAATGTCATTTATATGATTGGGAGTTCGATGATGTGAAATTCTTTTATAATAACTTGTTAGGAGTTAATGAAAGCATCTAATTTATTTTCTTTTGACATGGAGTCTATGAGCATGAGTTAGAACTTCTAATTGGGTTGATAATGTTATAATTGCTAGAAAAATATGATGATGATGAACTCTTTGTCATGTTTATTCTAAGGTAGCAAGTAGGAGAAATTATAAAATGTTAAACTTTCTTGATTAATCCTAGTAAATGCATGGTCTGGTTCAATGCTTAGACATTTGGTTTAATGTTTATGAGTGTTATCAAGGTTATTGATTCTTCGACATAATGTCATTAATGGGATGTCTTTAGGCATTTCTTGACTAAAGTGGCCATTAGTGAGGTTTACAAGAGATGTCGAATTCACTCCTGTAAACTACTACTAAAGAAGAATGGAAGGTTCATCTTCACAATCAGTATTCAAGGTAGTAAATAGGTTATGGATTCAAGGATTGATAAGAGGCTCGGAAGTTGAAATCAATTGCGCCCAAGGTCCTGTACTTTGTGTTTAATCCAATCTTTGTAGTTAGTTGCATGATTATCTTAATATGTTATTTATGATAGTTCCTTTGTTTTTTAAATTCATTAATTAGAAAAACCAAACCAGAACCCCCCTCTTTTAACGCTTATATATAATTGTGTGTGTATGCGCTTATATAGACCCTTATATGCATGAACCCTTAGGATAATCCCTCTTTTTCGTGGACGATCGCTCTTACCACTATCTACTTAGTTGTAGTTAGGATGTAATTGGAGTTATAAATTATATATTTGAGAGTTACAGCGACGACCCCCTAAATTTTGGTGATACTGCCGGGGAGGAGGCGTATATATTATAAGGGTTTGGGCATATATGTGTGAATATTTACTATTTTTTTATTTGAGTTTTTTTTGTGTTTGGAGACATATTGCCTTTGTTCTTGGTTTATGGTACGTACTCATTCCAAGAACCAAGAACATTTGCACTACGACCCAAATTCTTTGTTCTTTTTTGTTTTTGTTTACTTTTGTTCGGATTATGTATTTATTCATTTCTTGGTGAATTTTTACTGAGAATCCTTGCACTATGATTCCAAATTTTTGAAAAAATGGAAGATCTAACCTTGAGGGAACTCATGATAAGAAGAGAGGCTTTACAAGCAAGGCTTTGTAGGATTTGTCATTCCGACCATCCCACCTAGTCCTGCTATTGGTTGAGAGATAAGCACTATGAGGAGGAAAGAACCATTGGCTTATAGAACTAAGGGTATTATTAATAGTGCCACCAAGAAGTTGGAATTGTTGGTTTTCAAGATCAAGGAGCTAAAGGATGGTATCCGTACTACAATCCTTACAATCCAGAGTGGAGTGGTAATCCATATTCGTGGTATGATAATGTACTGGAAAACCAAAAATACGAGCAATATGATTAACCTTCACCACCTTATACCATGCCCCAAAACCAAACTCAAGGAGAAGGTTCAAACTTGACACATGTGGAGATCATGCATGCAATAGAAAAATTAACCAACTTGGCCAACACTAATGAGGAAACCGAAACTCGAATCTCTTCAAGATTCAAGGCTTTGAAGGGGCATATGAGCCATATGATGGAAGTGGTGATCCGAATGGAAGCTCAATATTCTGAAGATACACAATCCTAATTTGAACTCGAAGATACGGTGAGTGAGGTCACCTTGAGAAATGAATTTGAGTTCCAAGGGTATGAGGAGTTAGTTGTTGAAGACAAAGAAGTTGATGAAGATATAATTGTGCTACATTAATTATTCTTTCCATCTTCACCCCTACCCGTACCAAATGATCAAACTCCACCATTTTCAAAATATTTTAAGGAGACAATAGGGGAGTCAAATGATTATGCCAAGCCTCCAAACCACCCATATCCTTTAAGACCAACTCCACCTCCACAAAATCTTTCTCTTATAAGATTTATACCCCCAAATATCTACTTTTGGATACTCATGGTGAAGGGGTTCAAATATTCACCATATTGATAATATTAGGGTTGTGCCGACGACCTTAAATCTACGGAGTTTCTCGGGAGGCAACCCAAGTTTTAAATTGTTTAAGTATATTTTGATTTCAAAGAAAAAAATGAAAAATTCCCTCTCTCTTGTCCTAACACTCTTACTCCAAATCCACAAAAACACAACCAAAATCACCATCTAGGAGTACTACTAGTTGTTATCTTTTGTGAGTGTTAATCGGGATTTGGATAGTTGTGGATTTTTAGTGAATGGGTCAAAGTTGCATATTTAGCGGAGTTTGGAAACATGGAGGAGAGAACATTCATTCAGAAATGAGTAATGCTACCATCGAAAATGACCTTTTAGGTACTAGTTGTGAGTTTTTTTATTTCTTGTCCTTTTGTTCACATCGAGAACAATGTGTGTTTCAAGTGTAGGGCAGAGAAACACATCTCATTGTATTATATTGTAGTGTGCATATACTCTCCTTTAATTTGTTTTGTTTGAAAAAAAATTCTGCCAAGTTGAAAACCCGAGAGGAAAACTTAGGCAAAATTGGGGAGGCCCAGATAGGTCAAAATCCCGAAAGGTCGGTCTATGAAAACAATTAGAGGTCTTATGGTGTGGAAAAAAGTGTGGTGTGAGCTTTAAAATAAAAGAGAGGTTATGATGAAAACCCGAGAGTGCTCCTAGGAAGGAAATGAATACAAGCTAATCGGGTGGCAATAGATTTAAGGAATCAAGAAAACCTCAATGTAGAATTTTTGGATGTCAAAATTGAGAAGCTACTCTCGGGAGATATAGGAGAGTTATACTTCATTTAATGCTTTGATGTTAAATTGCTTAAAGGGGAGTACAAGAAATACAGGGGTAGAGATATGTTTCATGTTTATAGCTATATTCCGAGAAAAAGTTGTGAGAAGATTGAGGAAATTTTGGAGGAAGATGCTGTAGGATTAAAAGTATTGAAATCTAACAATCAGTTGCAGTTGATTAAGTTTGATACTGAGAATGCAAAGTTTACTGAGGAGCTTAGGGCAGCATAGCCTCCAGTAATAGTGCTGACTGACAGTGAAGATTATGAAACCGAGGATGCTGGGTATGTTCCAATATACCAGCAAACAGAGGATATGGAAATTGATGAAGTCGAGTTGGGCTCTGCTGATAGTCTAAGGGATCAGGATGCTGCAATGCATGATGAACTTTTTTTGAAGATTTTGAGGGATTAAAGACAGGGGGAGAAGACCCCACATTTGAATTAGCTGGAGCAGAACAGAATGTTCCAACACATGTGCAGCATGTTGGAACACAGTATACAAAAGAAACAGAGTAGCAGCAGCAGCAGAACCAGAATGTTCCAACTCAGGAACAAGAACTCACATACTC
>JAULKM010075499.1:0-11786 GCA_032355605.1 Rubia tinctorum
GTCCATACGTAGCAGTTGGTCTGGTTCTGATGTTGGGAAGTAGTTTTTCAGCATCAGGTGTAATTTGATTTTCATTTTCACGAACTTGGTATTCTCGTCTCCTTGAACCACCAGATGACTGCACGTCCTTGAATCTTTTAGTAGCAGACTCTATGCTTTTCCTTGGCTACCTGCTTTTGTTCCATGGATACTGAAACTCTCCATTCCGCAAGTGAAGTTTCTTCCTATCTCTTTTTACCAACGCACAGTACTCTTCTTGAGTAAGCTTGACCATAGCTTCATCCATCTGCGAATGGTTGATGTAGCGATTTGCTTCTGCAGCTGAAGCACCATAAGCTTGTGATTCCAAGCGAATCGCCCTTGGTGTGAGCTGCAGAGTTTGAACTGTCTGCCTCCTGAGGCGTAGGACTTGTTTGAGTTTCAATCTAGCGCGGTGCTTCTCATCTCTTTCGGTTTTCAGTTGCTCCATCTCTGTTTGCGTCCTTTGTAAACTAAAAGTTGTTTCACATATTCGTTATGATGCCTACAATAAGGCCATTACATGATCGCCATTGCTGCAGTAGTTTTAATCAGTTTCAATCTTTTGAGAAGGGTGGTATTACATAAACGCTCCAGAAAATTTTATATGTTAAACAAATGTTGTATGTTAAAGTGTTGGGCAAATCAGATTCTGATACGTGTTTCATATATTACTCATTTCTTCCTGAAACACCACTCACTTTTCTAAATATAGAATTCATGAAACACTCGTCGGAACCTGATTTGTCCAACAGCTTAACATATAAAATGATTTGTCCAACACCTTAACATATAAAATTTGAGAACATATAAAATTTTCTGTAAACGCTCTACTTGCATCAGGCTCATTAAATATTTTGGCCGGCTTGGAGATACTCTTTGCAATACTTCTTGTCTGACTGTTGGATTAGACAAACCTACATAAATATGTCCGTGAGAACATCATTTCCACTTTCAAAACCCTTTAATCCTTTCTTTTTCTTTGAAATATGACACCTTTCAATCTTCATTTAGTTAGGGTAGGTACTCCAAGAGCGAAATCTTTGCTTCATCATTTGTCTGCTTGAAAAAAAATAAAAAATCCTTCACTCGGTTTTATCCCTTTTTTCGATAATTTCGTACATCAATGCATGTGCATAGGTTAACATCACCTTGACATGGAAAAGATTATTTTCAACCAAAATTAATCAACAATAATTTAATATATTTAATTTCACTTATTTCATTCATTTTAAATAAAACTCAAATTTAATGACTCGAACTTGAATTTCACTTACAATTTAACTTCCAGTTTTATATAAATAATAAATAAAATAATAAATATATGCTGAATTAAAATTATGAAATAATAATTCACACTTGATAAATTTAATGTAATTTAATTTCACTTTCTAGTTTTATTGTAATAGTACATATTTTTAGATAATATTTTTAAATTAGAGTCCGTCTCTTGAAAATGATCATTTTATAAGTTATGGAAAGATTTTTTTTTATAAAAAGATATTTTTATAAGTTATGGAAAGATAAAAATTAAACAATTAAAATTCGGGTCAAATTTATGTTATAAGTTATTTGGATAAACTAATACACTTACAATATTTTAGTTTTGGTTAGAAACATTTTAATATATTAGAGTAAAACATATAAATTATGGATGTTTATTCTAAATATGTACTAATGTTTCTAACCAAAACTAAAATGTTTCACTTACATTTACTGCAAAGTGTAAACTCATAACTTCATATTATTCTAATTAAATCTTGTCTTTCCATATGAATATGAAAAGACAGATTTTTCCTATAATAACATAAAAATAATTACTGAATCTTTATTTAACTAACTTAATTTTTAAGTAATAAAAAGTATACAGGTACTATTTTAGTAGTATGGACTCCCTCTGTCCCAACTGAACTTGCACTTTTACTTTTTGAACACTATTTTCTATCAAAATTTAATCACATATTTGAATATATATAATAATAATAATATCGTATATGATATTGTTCAATTCGTCTTAACAAGTAGTTTCTAAATATCAACTTTTTATTTGTCATTATTATACGTAGATAAACATATTAATGGTCAAATGTTTCTTTTGAACAACATGCAAAAACCAATAGTGCAAGTCTAGTTAGGACGGAGGGAGTAGTAGAAAATTTGAGTCACATAAATATACTTTTTAATAAAGATAATATATTGATACATATTAATAGCTAAAGTTATATTATAAAAATCATTTTACTCACCAAAATAGCTAGTTAATTAAAAGGTCAAGTTAAAAAAATAATTTGTAGAGATTGAGCACAGTTAGGCTAGTAATAAATAATAGGGCCATTCGGTTGCTCAAAGATGCAATGCAACAAACTATTACTATTGCATTGCATGACTGAAATGAAAAGAACTAATATGTAACATCCGAATCTGCACATTTTTAATCAATTTTCTCAAAACACGTTTGATCTTAAATTTCAACTAGCATATAGACACCAATATTATCAAGTGAGACATTGTCGAATTCCCTGCATGATATATTTTCTAAATATCAAATTTTAACACATTATTAATCTACGTAATTAAAGTTATCGCTAGTCAAACATTTCCTCAAAAAATTGACCAAAAAGTGTGCACGTTCTGTTGGGACCGAGGGAGTAGTAGTTCCCAGCAACAGAACCAGGCCACCTGCAACAAAAAATCACCCAAAAGGAAAACACCACCTTGCCTTTCTCCATTAACTACTATACTGGTCCACAAGATGAGACAGATGTTTCAATCATTTCAAATGCATGTATAATAGAGTTCAACGATATAAAATTGTTTCTGTTTGATATATGATTTTCAGAATAGTGTCACAAAACTCAAAAGCTGCCTGGAGCCCAGAGATAAGTGCCTCATAGTAGTATCCTGCACATATATTACTACAATTTAGGAAACAGAATCAACATAGGAATAACAGAGGAATGGGGAAGACAACATAGGTACCTCTATGTCAGTGTATCCTAGCACTGTACCATGTATGACAGCAAAAAACTTCACAAAACCTACTTCCAAGCCTGTTGTTGACACCTGTTTGTTACTCATCTACAACATCCCCCAATAAGCTCTTTTGTCCTTCTCGAGTCTATCAGCAATCTGCAAATGCACCCAAATTAAGCAACCCCTTAAAACATTTTTGTTTCGTACTTGTACAATTTGACAAGAGAATCTGAAGAAGTGATGCTACAACACTTGCCTTCTTCCTTGCAGCTGCAAGTTCCTTCCTTATACCAGCTGCAAGAAAAAGTGAGAAAAGTAATTATCCCCCTAATATTGACAGATTGTAATGAATTTACTATAGTTTTTAACAGAATGAGCATTCACCATTATTAGGTTCCAAATGCAATGCACTCTTGAAACTTGAAACTGCAGAATCCAGGTCGTCTAGTGCCATGCATGCCTGGAAAGTTACAAGTTACAGTTCGGTAGTTTTAAGAAAACTTCTCAACAAGATATCCAAGGAAACCATGTACATTAAGCTGAGGTAACTATGATGATCAACCTGTCCTTGACGATAGAAAGCCTTGGAGTTATCTTCAGCATCTAGAATTGCAGATGTTGCATCGTGCAATGCTCCTGTGAGATCTCCCAACTTCAGTTTACAGGCCTGGTTAAGATAAGTCGAAGGTTGACAAAACAGAGAGAGCAATCAGAGTACTTCATTTTCTTTCCTGAGATATTTAGCCCGGATACAAAGAGGGTTATAATCTCACTTACAGAGCAATTTGAACGTATCTGAGACCGAGCATTCTTTAGTGACAACCTTGAAACTACCCATGTACACAGTTAACAACGTTAGAAAGTCTGACCCATCAGTTCTCATCACGTTTATATCAGTATGAACTGGATCACCTTCATCAATTTCTGTCGTTTCCCAGCATTTCTCTAAGTAGCGAAGCGCTTTACAATACTTTCTAAGTGCCATCTTGTAGTCTCCTCCCTGCAACGAAACAGTTGGTTCATCTAGCTGTAGATACCTGATAAGACAAAAAGCGGAGCGTAAAATTTTACCTTGAAACTTTCATTTCCCTTGGCTTTAATGCTCAGAATAGCTTCCATCCATCCGGCAATGTCAGTAGGTTGAGGCTGAAGCTCATCTGGCCATTCCGCGAACATATCGCCATCGTTAAAGAGATTGCATGTTCCTCCATATCCACCCTCAAGAATTTCACCGCAGTTTTCTATAACCACATCAACAGACGGAACAAAATCTTCTATATCTTCTACCAATGGAACGCATTTAATAGCTTGGAGAACTTCCAATCCTCTTATGATCCGACCAAATGCAACATGTTTTCCATCAAAATGGTGGGCTTTATTGATGAAGATGAGAAAAACAGAGTTGTTGGAGTTTGGTCGACCCAAGTTATGCATGGATACAATCCCTTCCATCACATGCTTGATGCGAAAATTCTCATCCTCAAACATCGGGCCATATATGGACTCTCCACCGAATCCATTGCCCGACACAAAATCACCACCTACGACAGACAAATTACTGACAACCCGATGGAAGCGAGTGCCCTGCACAGTTATACCATCACAAACCGGAAGATACAGCAGAGTTAATAGCATAATCTTAAAAATTGATGAACATATCTGCCTATGGCTATGGCAGTTGTATTGTGAATTCAAGGGGAATTCTCTGACAAGTGAAGAAGAACAACAGTTTGAGGTTAGGCATATCGCTCTCTAATCGATTATCCAGGAAACCTAAGTACTCTCTAACACATCAAACCTAAGTAATTATTTACTTAGTATCTCCCGCGTTTTTAGGGCACGCAAGCACACGCGCGCCCAAACACATCAAACAATCGTTATCCTTAACAGTTCATTAATATAGTCCTAAATTCCTAATCAGCCGATTCAACTCAACACACAAAAATAATCATCTATATCATTCCTTAAAGAAGAACAGAATTCCTAAAACAGATTAACGTAAATCAGGAGAAAACACACATGGAGAGTATAGTTCCTGAAAGAAGAACGTAATTTCTAAAACGGATTGACGTAAATCAAAACAAAACACACAGTTACACAGACCGAGAGCGATTTTCTCTCATTATACACGAACCACAAGCAAGCTGCTACAACGCATTACGAACAAATCCACGCAGACAGCAGCATAAACAACAGAGAGATGAAATCTAGATCAAACGTTGCAGAATTCTCAAATACGTCAAAGCCGAAACAA
This sequence comes from Rubia tinctorum, assembly GCA_032355605.1. Lineage (NCBI taxonomy): Eukaryota > Viridiplantae > Streptophyta > Magnoliopsida > Gentianales > Rubiaceae > Rubia > Rubia tinctorum. The sequence continues at coordinate 5,246 of JAULKM010075499.1, forward strand.
CTCACAAGTCACAATACAGAAATAACCTTGTAGTGAAGCGGAACGCCAGTGTAAGGACTGATTCCCCTCTCTCCGGTACAGAGAGCCCTAAAATTCTCAGCAGCCTTGGGGACGATGTCGTTGTAGAGCTCCACCACCATACGGCCTTCAAGTTCGCCGCCGATGCTGATGTCCAGGAAACAGCGCGGCCTCGCCATTTCTCTTTCTCTCTCTACTTTTGTGTGTGTTGGTTGTAGAGTGAGAAAATAGAGTGTCTAAGAAGGCGTTGTGTGTGTGTGTGTGTGTGTTTCTGCGTGCGCTGCAGAGTATTTGTGCTGTGAGGAAGAAGTGGAGAAGGCTGGCTATACAGAATTGGCGCCCAAGGTTGGGAGTGGGGACCACACACGGTGTAGAATTGGCGCCCAATGCCCAAAATTATTCAAGTTTAGCAACAAAGAACAATAAATTCACATTAATTAATCACATTATTTTACTAATTGTTTTGAGTATTAATTCACCATGAGATGCGATCGATTTTTTGGACCGAATTGCTCGGAGTATACCTTTTCTCTTAGAAACATGATGCTCTCCGCTCTCTAATTGTGTGTCACTTCTACAATTTTTATTATTATTGACGATTTTTTAATTTTAATATCTTAAAATATATACAACAATAAATTATAAAAATATATATTTAAAAATACGTGTTACAACAAATGTAATAATATCTTACAAGATAATTTTTAAATTTATGTTTTTATAATTTTTTATAATTCAAACAACAATAACTCCATTGATAAATAGTAAATTAAAACGCACAAAGAGACGGAGTGAGTAAGATACTTTCATGCAGTAGACACACGTAACACAGTACATGATGTTTCGTTGGAGATGATCGTAGGAATACAATAAATAGTCAAAAGAAGTCTTTTGTATTGGGTAATGGGTCGTTTTTTGGGTGGATAAAGTTTATATTTGTTTGTTTTTATTCCATTTGTTACTTCTTAGGGAAATTAGAACGCTTGACCATTGGAGTTCTTGTTCAATGTTTCTTTGGTAAATTAGAAAGGGTGACTGAATTACTTTTGTGGGGATAAAAATAGAAGAATAAATGATCCTTGAAGTTCTTATTCAATATGTGTGGGGAGTTTCAATGTTTATTTTATCTACTCCATCCGTCCCTCTATTTCTGTCTTATCACAAAAAATCATTTTTAAGTCATTAAAATAGTATAAAATTTTTGTGAAAAAAATATTTTTTATTTTTTTACATTCCAATTTTTTAAAATGAAAGTAACACAATAATGTAGGGATACCAAATAATGCAGGTATGACACAAATAGAGTCGAGTGAGTATGATGAATCTATAATGCACGACATTTTAACTTGGTTGATGGAGGGTATACTTGTAAATCTTTTAACTTCATACTTCTTTTAACTTCATACTTCTTTTAACTTCCTTCTTCTATTCTGCAATTCCTTTTTTATTTTTACTTTATCCAATTTTCAATGTTAACAAATTCAGCCGCCCCTCAAAATCAGGTTGCATGTTTTCAGTAACGTGATCTCGATTAAACATTTTCCCTAATTTAGGGATGACCATCTATTCATGTACTTCTACTCGATTGAATGTGTAATTATTCCTTCAGCACTAATGCCGCGATCTCAGTAGATTCATTTTCCGCTGCCGCCTCCGTCAATCAGGCTTGCTTTAATTCTACTTTCTCAATCAATGTTATATGCAAAATCTACATTAATAATCTCAAAAACTGCAAAGACATGGATATGAAGCAGCCGATGAGCGGTTCTGGAGCATCCCCGTTACCGGGTTGATGGCCTTTTGGAGAATACCAAGTTGACCCACAAAGAGTTTGACTCTGCTCCAACACGTAATCAGCGACTTTCACAGTCACTGAGCCAACCCGAGCCAATTCTCCTCTCTGCTTGCGCAGCGCTTCCGCGTGCCGCTCCACTCTGCCTGGACCATTTGCACTGCCTCTACAAGCCCCAAACTTACAAGCACTTCATTAAGAGCTCAATGTGTGTTTTTCTCCAATTTATCGATTTTGTCTTCTTATTTTTTTGGGTGTGTGCATGCTTTTTTAATTGTAATTTTAAGGATTCCTTTAAATGTTTGCTTCTATGTGGTTTTTGCAGTATCATTCAATGAAGTGTTTTGAATCACGGGCACGAATTGAGATTATGGATTTGACTCCCACCAAGGTTGGATCTTTATTCTTTTCTCTTTTATCAGATGATTTTCTGAATTGTTTACGATGATTTGTACCCCCTTCTTTGTGATTAAGTTGTAAGTTGATGTATTTTCCTTTGTGTCATCGTGATAGTTAAATTTTGAATTGTTGTGTGGTGCTGTTTTACTCTTTTTTTTCTTGATGATGTGTGATTCTGTTTGCTCTCAGGCTGAAGAAAAGATTTATGGTCTTATTTTAATGCTATCCGATTATACACGATGGGTCATGCTGTAGTTTTTGGCTTTGTGCAGAAGGGCGACAAGGCCTTAAGCTCGATCAACAAGGCTCTATTGCTGATGTGAGTGGGCATATCATTCATCACCAGCGGGAGCTAGATTAAATGAAGGTTTCCACATTAATTGTGGTTCGCTAATTAACCTTAGGAACTGTCATTCACAAGCTAAGGTATTAGCCCTCCTTTTGTGATCAAAGTACATCTGATTGCTTGGGATTGTTTTCATGTTTAAGGTTAATTGTACTTTTCCAACCATTTCATAGAGAAATGGATAAAAATGTATGTGTATTGTGTCCTTGTGGTAAATAGAAATAGATACTAGCGAATCTGACACCATCATGTTTTCACCAATGAATGTTGTGAAAAGCATCTACTAAGGTGGTTAATTAACTAAAGTAAGTGTCATTGTACAAAAGAGGACTTGATTTTCGTCAGTTCTGTTAATACAGATTCTTCTCCGAATGTTCTGACTTATGGTTCATATGGTTTCTTGTTTGCTTATTTCTGGATATACTGGTCACAACGCGTTTTTTGAATGTTCAACCTTCAGCTCTCTGATGAGGCTTTTATTATGGAGATGGTCTTCAGGTATTCATATACAAAAATGCCATTGCTCTTTCGTAAATAGCTCTGCATTGTTTATTTTACACTCAATGTTCCTATTGAGTGCAATGGATAAATATGATTCATATGTGAACCCTTATAGCAGAATAAAGATTCAGTCGTGCTATATTAATTTCCCTTGATTTGGTTATGCGTCCATCATCCTAGCATTTTCTTTCTTTCCATGACATTCAAGCTCATGGTCACAAAATTTTCACTGTACAACTTCTTTTTTCACCATGGAGATGATCATTATTACTAGGGACGTGTGGCAATTTTGCTGGTTCATTTTATCAAATCGATTTGCTCCGTATACGCATGTTGAATGTTAAGATCAATTTTGTGTTGGAAACATTTTTGTTTATTAGCACCATTAATAGATTAAGACACATGATTTAGCATATGAATTTACTATCTTTACCTGATAGAGTGAGATGCTTAGGGATTAATTTGCTGTGTTAAATATGTAGGCAGTTATTCTCATTGAAAAGATTATGTACCATTCATCACGGATCTATTGTTATTCACAAGTCCCTGCACCTTCCATAAAATTCTAAAATTAGCTCTTGAGATGTCGGGGAATATTTCTGGTTTGTTTATCTTATGGGCTTTTTATCCGAGTTCATGAGTTTCTTTAACCTGTGATTCTTACTATATGTTCTTGATGTACTGCAACTGTGCAACAGATGGGGTAAATCTGTCAGATGCCTAAACATCAACCTTGGCATGTTTCTCTGGAATGTGTTGATTTTAGTGTTTATTACCTATGCATTTGTTGATGCTGCAATGCTGAGCATATTGTCATCATCATCTTTGAAGTCCTTCAGTTTCCACGTCATTGCTTCTCTCTTTTCACAGCTCTCATTACGAGCAAGTGCATCACCTACAACACCAACAAGGTATACAGAAGGAAGTGTACCATCATTTGCCTCTCACCAAGTAGAGGTAAGATTTGTTATTTAACTTTCATTATTACGTTTTTCCAATCCCCTTCCAACGACCCAAGAGAATACAACCAGATTTCATGCCTCAAACTTGGGACCTTGGGATAAGTTGGATAACCGTATATTTCCAATCATCTAACTTCATATGCCCTGCTTACTTTTGTCCAATTCTTGTTAGCTTACTTTCCGAAGCTTCTCTTTGTTAAACTCATACTACCTCCGTTCTCTTAGTATTGCCACATTACTATTTTGGTCAATTGATTAAGCAAGTTGAAATGATTAGAGAGAGTGTGAAGAATAATGATTCCTTTTTTTTTTATATGTCTGGATAGAAAGTGTGACACTCACACCGGAGATATCCAATGACTTCATATGTCTTTTACTATGCTTATGAGTAATGATGGACATACACTACGAATTGTTTTCTAGTAATTTCATCTGTATTGTGCTCGGAGTTCCTTTTCTTTTCTTAATTTCTGTATTGTTTGATGGCCCGATCTTATCCTATTCAGGACTTTCGAAGCTGATCAACATTACTCTTCGTTTCTCGCAGGCTACCACGTGTGAAGGCATCAACAACAAGTAAGTGATGCCATGGAAATGTAGAAAATCAAAGAAAGGGCCAGTGTAACTTATGAGTACTTCAGTTGGCTTTAGAATGGACCATGTGACTTTGTCTAGCTGCTGATTAGCTTCCATGCCAAAGACTTCAGAAAACAAGGTAGCGATGACCTGAAATATTCAAGCATAGAGAATTTGTTGCTTTGTTTCTTCCTAATTAATCTCTTTTGCCATCCCTAGTTATAAGAGATTGATGCTCGTAACGTTAGTATTGATATGCTTTTGTAATGAAATATAAATATCAAGTTTAATATTGGTTGTTTGTTGGAATAATGAAGGCGTTTTGCTTCTGATCATAAAGATATACTACTGCACCAATCATCTTCATTTCAACTCTAATTCTTATTCTTTGTATGACATAAAATTCTAACAATAATATATTAGAGAAATTGTTTACTTTATATAATAAAAGTGAAATTTATTGCGTGATAATCTAAAATGAAAGTTGTAATTTTTTAAATAGAAAACTATATTTTTAAAGTCAAATTCTTGGAAAATACCGTCTTTACGTATGTATATGGAAAGACGAGGCTGAATTAGAATTATAGAAATGTAAAAGGTTTTAGTTGCAATCCAAAAAAATTATCTTAATTTATTCTAATTTGCAGTTTAAATTTTGATATTTTCATAACTGTATTTCAAGAGACGAACTCATTTTTAAATATGTAAAATAGTAATACCTAATAATTCCATCAACAACCGCGCGGGCGTGGATGCTAATTTGCTAGTAAACTAGAAAGGGTGACTCTTGGATTACTTTTGTGGGATAAAAAATAGAGAGGAAATCATGGTGAGAATAAAGAGAGGGGAAAAAGTGATTTCTGTTAATTTTTATCTGACGGTGAGATATGACGGCTCAACTGAGCTATTTTATTTAGTGATATTCTTCACTTTTCTCTTGCATGTGTTGGGTTCTCTATTTTGGTGATATTCTTTATTTTTCTCTTGTTTATGTTGGGTAATTTGTGTTGAGACCTTGAAAATTTGAAATTGGGTTTGTGTAACCTTTCTTTGATCGTAATAAAATCAATTGGGGTGAGCTCTTAATCATTCAATAATTTTTACTCTTTTCATGAAGGGTTTTCACGTAAACATTCTTATCTTCTCTCGGTTACTTATATTGGTGTATTATGATTACGTTATTGTTACTGTGTGGTGATATTGTTGAAAGAATTATGATCTTTCAAGGCAACATTAAATATTACAGTATATGTTAGCAAATGTTGTATGTTAAAGTATTAGTCAAATGTGTTTCAGAAATTCTATATTTAGTAAAGTGAGAGTTGTTTTAGGAAGAAATAACTGATGTATTTAACACGTGTCGGAATCTAATTTGGCCAACAACCTCACATACAACATTTTGTCAATATATTAGACAATAGTTTTTGTGTTTGTTGAGGACGAACTTGTAGCAAGGGTGTGCTTACTGCTTTGCCTGATGATGAGTTTTAGGAAGATTATGAAGCAGTATAGACAATATTATACAAGAATGTGACATTGATGAATACTAGATTATTTGGATTCGCGAAGCTTCCGCTCGTCTGAAAGCAACTTGGCAAATTTAGTTAGTGCTTGTTCATTGGTGCCTGCTCCCGGAACAGCCTCGTATCTCCCTGTATCCAAATTCACTCTGGACACCGGCTTCTTCAGCAGTCGTTCCTGATCTCCATCAGCCGTTGCATGTTTAACGGCGTCGCAACATCGACACTAAATTCATCCCCAACCAACGAATCTTCCTGTCGCACAATATATCAAATTAGATTCGTCGCAACATATATTTACTACAGGTCGAATTCATCGTACCTGTATCCGTAGGTAGTTTTGGTCACTCCGGAGTGACTGGAAAAGCGTGGAGACATGAATGTCCACCATGTCGGAGCTTGTACTGGTGAAAATATCCACCAGTGG
>JAULKM010075510.1:0-11785 GCA_032355605.1 Rubia tinctorum
TCATGTCAAAGAGCTAAGAAATTGCACACTTTCCTAACACCCTAGCACTTAATCATACAAACACTTCATATTCTCAACTAGTTTGCTAATCGAGCTATCTACCTGATGAGATGTAAGGGACCTAAGAGTCAACTAAACACAACCACAATTGGGTCGATGTTCAACACTTTCCCATACCTGTCACGTTGGGTGCTCATGTAATCTTCCATCGACACCGCCTCAATAATTAGGGGAGTGGAACAATGCCCATGCCTGATGTGCAGATCTGAATCGCCCCCGTGCTATTACATCTAGGCAGTACACCACAAATGCTTCTCCGTAGGCCTAAAAATGCAATGGGGGTGAAGCACCTTATCGATGGCTCAAGGGTTGAAAATTGCTAACCCTAGTTTGCTACTCGAGCTATCTCTATCTGTAACCCTTCGGGCCAATATTTTGACTAAGACTAGTGTATGGTCGATCATAACATTAACTCGGCAACCCACATGCAAACACCCTCACGGTTCTTGGCTACCATTACCCCAAGCACATCTAGTTTTCCTTACTGAACTAACATGAAAGTAGACTACGGTTTGCGCCAGTCTTGGTGTGACAATCATGCAATTAATAAGAGCATGAAGAACAAGCTAACATAATAATCACAAACACAAACAAACATTAATTCATGAATACAAATACAAACCCCAAGTAAATAAACTACTCCCTAAGCATTAAACCCAAGTATTTCACTGGATTCATTGTCTTTGGGCAAAAGGAAAATAAAGAGAAGAAGAGAAAAGATCCTAGAGACAAGGAAGAGCTTCTTTCTCTCTCTAGCCTACTCCAGAAGTCTAAAATTGAGCATAAACTCAAACCCCGATAGATAAAGGTCAACATATATAGTAGTATGGAATTAGGCCTTTAAAAAGGCCCAAAATAGGACAAAAACCCTAGCAGCCACAATTGATGCGGCCAAAGGAAAATGGTGTGGGTCATGCGGGATAGTCCCGGTGTGGGCCACACGAACTCGGACGTGCCGTTGGCTGGTGTCCCAATTTGAATTATAGATTTACGTGCCCAATGTCGTTTGGAGCAGCCCATCGGCCGGAAGAACTTTTGCTCAGTTGCACGGCGCTGGTCGTGTCATTTTTCCCACCTGGTGGGTTGGTTTTCACATTTGGAACTTGAAACGACAGGAACCGTGTGAAACGGCATGGTCAACGTCAATACTTAGCCGTTGGAGCGAATTTGGGGACACGTCCCATGTTGAGTGGTTGTGTCACAACTCATGTAGGCTAGCATGGGCCTTGCTAGCTACACTTGGCATGAGTCGTGCTAGCCATCCCCTGGCACAGGCTGTGCTAGATTTGGTTGGCTCGTGCTCGGCTTCGTGCCAGCAGGTCGGCCGATTGACGCCGTCTTCCGTTCTTGACCTTTTTGAACTTCAATTCCACCTTTAACGGCTCAATTCTATCTACTATCACACATTTAGGTCTGTGTCCTTCTATATACTACCATCCAAGCGAATGGCCTTCAATATCTTTTACTAGTCTTGCAAATGGCTTTCAAATATCTTCTACCACTATTGAGGATGTCCTTCTACAAAATAATGTTAAAAATACACATGATCAACCTACTTGTAAGCTCACAAATGAAAATCTAGGTGCTTGTGAATACAAAGTGTCCATTAGCTTCAATTAAGTATACAAAACTCAGGATTTAGACAAGAAAACCAGTAATGGTCGTCTAAACCTTTTGCCATGTAAACCTAACTAAAACTAGAAATCAACCAAACAATACATGATAATAAATGTGTCAAATGCATTGGGTTAACGCATGCATAAAGTTGCACATCAATCCCCTCACACTTAAACCTTTACTCGTACTCGAGTAAACAAAAACGAGAAAAGATCCGAGAGGAATGTAGCATGCAAAGAGAAGTTAACCGATGCACTCAACTTATTCCCAAACTACCCTAGTTCCCCTATATATTTTAAGAATCTCACAACTCTCGCTCTCCCCGGAGATGCTAAAGTAACCTATCCACTAAAATTCCATTGAAGAAAAAGACCAAGTAAAATGATTAGTGCTAAACTGGTTTACACTTTCAAAGAAGCCACCGAAGACAATCCAAGATATGTTGATGAAGAAACCGCTAAATATGGCCAAAAGATGTTCAAATTTTAGTTTCCAATTTCTCTCAAGAACACTTTCAAGTTTTCATCCTAGCATTCACATTTTGAGCTCACTTCTTACATTTTTCCACACAGCCTCTCATTTTTGCCTAGGTTTTCCAACCTAGCCGTGCCTAGCCTCTCATTTTTGCATAGGTCTTTCGACCTATCCGGGATGTCTTCCCATTTTTGCCTAAGTTGCCCTTATTCCAACTTAGCCTAGTATATTATTTTTAATTTTTACAAAAAAATGTGTAGCACAAAATTCCCCAATTTTGGTTTCATACTACATGAAGATTATGAAAAACAAAATATTACACCACCAAACGTTCTTCCCAAAAAATCCCCATAAAAACAAACTACAAAAAGGTACCCTCACACCTAAAAAACAAACCAAAAGTTTGAAGATCCAAATGAAGGAAAGAAACAAAACAAAGGAAAAATTAGCCATCAAAAAAGTCAAAATCCAAAAGAATCCAAATTATAAGCTAACGACAAATAAGTTGAGTAGGTGCCACCATGAAGATGTTCTGATCCCTCCCCCACACTTAGTTCATGTATTGTTTCAAATGCATGTGACCGAGGTGAAAAGAAGGATCGGAGGAACCGAATAGTCCACTCTATTTATCCTTTTGAAATTTGTCACGTGGATCCCTGAATCCAAAAACAAGAAAACAAAGAGTAGCACTGTTTTATACAGGAATTCGATGACTAAAAATTCAAAAAACAACCAAAAATAAAAATCCAATTATCAAAATCTACTAGCACAAAATGAAAACCCCATTTATTTATTGTCGTCCTCGCGACTTATTTGCAATAGGAGATTTCATATTTGGATTCGCTCACTAAGGAGGGAATTTCCCTCCTTGTCTACTCCCAAATTCCCCCATTCTAAATAAAGTATTAACCTTTTCCCATTGACTAACCATTTGATGCCATTCTCCTTATCTTTTACCTCTATTGCTCCTTGAACATATACTTTGGTCACCCCATATGCCCCCCCCCCCCCCACCTTGAGTGCAGTTTGCCCAAAAATAGATGTAGCTGAGATTGGAAGACAATAACTTCTTCTCCTACAAAAAAAGTCCTTCTTCCCTATTTTCTCATCATGTTGCGCTTTCATCTTTTCCTTGCAAATTAATGCGGTGTCATAGGAGTTGTACCTAAATTCTTGAAGTTCATGTAGTAACTTCCTATATTTCCCGGCTTCACTCAAGTTTATATTTAAGTGTTTAACGATCCAATGTGTTTTGTACTCAAGTTCGACCAGAAGGTGGCATCTCTTGCCAAACAAGATCCAAAAATTAGGTGACATACCTATGAGAGTTTTGTATGCGGTCTGATAGGCTTAAAACGCATTACCAAATCGAGCAATCCAATCCTTTCGAGACTGGTTTACTGTCTTTTCAAGGATGGTTTTGATTTCCCGATTGGGTATTTCTGCTTTGCCATTTGTTTATGGGTGGTAGGCGGTGAATGTCCTATGGTTCACTTTATACCTTTTAAGCAGTGCTTCCATGATTTTATCACAAAAGTGAGTACCAAAATCACTAATTATGGTTCGAGGTATACCGAGCGGTGAGAAGATGTTGGATTAGAGGAAACTCATTAATGTTGCAACATCATTTTTCTTTGTTGCTTTGGCCTTTACCCATTTGGACATATAATTCACCACCACTAGGATATAACAATTACCATTGGACTCGAGGAAAGGACCCATGAAGTCCATCCCCAAGACATAAAAAATTTCAACCTGCATTGAGAGAACTTGGGCCACCGCAGTTTTGAATGAGATATTGCCCATCTTTTGGGCACCAATCACAAGCTAGAATGAAATCTATGGTATTTTTCAACATGTTGGGCCAATTAATACCATATTTCACTACCCTCTTAGCGTTCCTCTTATACTTGAAATGTCCTCCTACATTGGAAGAATGAAAAAAAATTAAGAAATGGTTCTACCACATCTTCGGAGACACACATCTTAATCTCTTGATCAAAGAAATGTTTCTATAAGTAAGGATCATCCCAAAAACACTCATTCACCTCATTTACCAACCTATCATTTCCTGTTTGATCAAAGGAGGAGGGAAACTCCCCCACGGCAAGATAGTTCACAATGTCGGCATACCAAGGCTAGTTAGTTGTCAACTTGAACAATTGTTCATCAGAAAATTCTTCCCGAATGAGTTCCCACTTGTGTTTTTCCTTAGTGGGATTTAGGCTCTCAAGGGTTTTCAATCTACTCAAATGACCGGCCACCACATTATCACTACCCTTTTATCTCTCCCTTCAAGGTCAAACTCAATCAAAAGAACTATCCACCAAATGAGCCTAGGTTTCACTTCTTTCTTAGTCATTAAATGGCTAAGAGCCGCTTAATCCTTATATATAGTGACCTTAGTACCTAAAAGGTAGCATTTGAAATTTTCAAGGCTAAACACTATGGCCATTATCTCTTTCTCTGTGGTGGATTAATTATGTTGTGTGCTATTAAGAGTCATTGACGCATAGTAAATGACATACGGTATTATTCCTACCCTCTGCCCTAAAACTACTCCCATGGCATAATCACTCACATCGCACATTATTTCAATGGGAGGGGACTAGTTTGGGCGTTAAATAATAGGAGCAGTAACAAGCATCTCATTCACAGTGTCAAAGGCCTTTCTACCCTCATCAACAACAATGAACTCAACATCCCATTGCAATAATTTACATAAAGCATAAGAGGTCTTAGAGAAATATTTAATGAAATTCCAGTAAAATCCGGCGTGACCTAAGAATGACCTAATGTCTCTCATATAAATGGGGTAGAGTAAGGATTTGATTGTGTTTACTTTAGCCTTATCCACCTCTAGACCTTGATCTGATACCACATTACCTAGAAAAATGCCCTTTTATACCATAAAGTGATATTTCTCGGAGTTTTAGATGAGGTTGGTGTCAATACACCTTTCTAGCACGAGTGCTAGATGGTGTAAACAAGAGTCGAAGTAATCTCCATGAATGGTGAAATCATCTATAAATACTTCAAAGAAGAGCTCCATAAACTCTGAGAATTTGCTAACCATGCATCTATCAATGGTACCCGGGACATTTCAAAGACCCAAAGGCAAGCGCCTACAGCCAAAAGTGCCAAAAGGGTATATGAAGGTAGTTTTCTCATGGCCTTCAAGATCGATGGCTATTTGGAAATACCCGGAATAGCCTTCGAGGAAGAAATGGTAAGAGTGATTGGCTAATGTCTCAAACATTTGGTCGATGAAAGGTAAGGGAAAATAATCCTTGCGAGTTGCCGCATTTAAGCGGCGATAATCAATACAAACTCACCACCTGTTTTGAATACGAGTGGGAACCAAGTCCATATCCTTGGTGTCTACCATGGTCACCCCACTCTTTTTTGGTGCCACTTGAGTGGGATTCACCCATTTATTATTTGAAATATGATATATTACCCCTTCCTTAAATAGCTTAAGGACTTCACCTTTAACTACTTCCATCATTGGCGAGTTCAACCACCTTTGAGGTTGGCGTACGGGTTTTTCATCCTCTTCAAATAATATACGATTCATATAAGTTAAGGGACTTAAATCTTTGATATCGGTTAAAGTCCAACTTGTTACTCCTTTGAACTTCCTAAGTACCTTAATCAACCTATCCTCTTAGTCACTAGTGAGCCTACTAGAAATTATCACAGGTAATGTCTCCCCCTCGCCTTAAGAAAGCATAATTCAAAGCTTCGGGTAAAGGCTTAAGTTCAACAATAGGTGGTTCCTCTATTGAAGGCTTGGTCTCAGGTATCACTAGGTCATCTAGGTTCATGGGTAGTGTCTTTATGTGGATCTCAATTAGTGGATCAACCTCCCCCACATTCTTCACTAAGCTAGCATTCCTAGGGTCAAAGTTAACATCATTCAAAGGATTATCATCTAAGGCTACATCCATGGTAAAATCAAAAGCCTCTTGCACAATATCATCATGACCATCAATCAACATGGGAGGGGATTCGTCAATTCACACTCTCACAGATGCTAAATTACACAATTCATTTACCCCACTCTAAAGTTAATCTCCATGTATACACATCAACTTTAGCCTTAGCGGTTTTCAAAAAGGATCTCCATAACAATATAGAGGTGGTATCTTTTTCACTCATAATGTCTAAGACATAAAAATCAGTCAAGAATGTTAGTTCATTCACATGAACCATCGCATCCTCCATGATACCTCTTGGGTATATGGTGGAGCAATTGGCCAAATGAACTTCCAACCCAGAGGCATGCATTTTTGGTGATTTTAGTGATCTATACAGAGAGTAAGGTATAACATTAATGGATGCCCCTAAATCCACCATATCATCATTAACAAAAGCCTCTTGATTGTGCATAGAATAACAAACATGCCAGGATCTTTAAACTTAGGAGGAAGGTCAGTTTTCATGAAAGAGAAACCAGATTGATGTACCATTTTATACCTATAGTCATGCATTGAATCACATAAGTTTTTCACGAAATTTTCACATTGAGGTATAAAATTGATAGCATCAAAAATAGAAGTGATAACCTCACAATGGTTGAGAATCCCGAATGACTCGTTGTTGTGCTCCTTGCCTTGCTTATTTTGCAACTCATCCTAAAGAGGGAGTGGTACAGCTTCCTCATCCAATAGATTCCTCCTCCACACTAGTTGGCTAACCTTCCCTATTAACTCACTCACTCACTTGCCCCCCCCTCCAACTTTCTCAACGCTCGAGGAGAGTTAAATTCTAAAATCTCTGATGCAACCAAATACTTGGTTTTGTAGTAAGTTACTAGCTTCCCAAAATTTGTCAAAGGCCATGTATTTCTTCACCTATAGTTTTGGAGGTGTTTCCCATGACCGAAATGGGTGAGTCAGGGTATTTTCTCCATGCTCATTCTCGTTGGTCCTATAATACAATGTGTTCCATCTCTCTCCTATAATCACTTAATCAAGAACAAGTCTCTGTAGGGTGATCATAATGACATACCCTACAAAGTCTCATATGTTGAATACTCTCTCCCCAAATATTTTATTTTTTTCACTAAAATTAATTTTAAAAATATATAAAAATTTCAGAATCATAGTGCAAGGGTCCTCGGTTTGTACCAAGAACTCAAGAAATACTTTTTTCTGGAAAAAAACAAACAAAAGAGCAACACTAACTACTCAACTAACATGTTATGCAAGTTAACTACTAGACCTTTAAACTAACATCCCCAGCAGTAGCGCCAAAATTTGACCCGCCCCCTTCCGGCATTTCTAATAAATAACCTTTTTCACGAGAGATCGACTATTAACGGAGAGGGGAAATGTGATCAAAGATAAGAATTTATATTGTTTCTCCTATTCCTACTACTATGCTACCTAAAGGGTATATAGTGGCAGGACCGGGGTCGTCCAAAGAGATGATAGGGACCTAAGAGTTAACTAAACACAACTGCAATTGGGTCGTCAATCTGATCACGCATCAGGAATAGTTAGTATTGGTAAAAAGGGTTTTGGGGGGTGGGGTTGTTAACAATTACTAGCATGATCAATGTTGTTTCGGTCCTCGATTCTATCACATAAAATAACTACAAAACAATTCTAGTGTTTATGACACGTGGTGTGGTAAATGGTTAACATTTCCACATACTTGTCACGTTGGGTGCGCATGTAATCTACCATCAACACCGCCACCGTAATTAAGGGAGTGAAACAAAGACTACTGCTTGGTCGATCTTAATGTTGACTCGACAACCCACGTGCATACACCCACACAGTTCCGGACTATAGTTACCCCAAGCATATCTAGGTTTCCTTCCCTAGGGGATATCAATAATTGTGCAAACATAAAAGTAGACTACGGTGTGTGAAATTCTTAGTATGACAATCATGCAATTAATAAGAACATGAAGAACAAGCCAAAATAATAATCAAAAACACATAGAAATAGGTAGATCTAAGGAATGTCACAAAACAAACATTAATTCATGAATACAAATAAAAACCCCAAGTAAATAAACTACTACCTAAGCATTGAACCCAAGTATTTCATTGGATTCAATGCCTTTGGGCAAAAGGAAAAGAAAGAGAAGAAGAGAAAAGATCCTAGAGAGAAGGAAGTGTTCCTTTCTCTCTCCATCCTACTGTTGAAGTCTAAAAAATTAACATAAAATTATACATTAGTAGACATAAATGCACACATATATATAGTAGCAGGGAATATATATAGTAGTAGTAGGGAATTGGGCCCTGAAAAAGGACTAAAATAGGCCTAAAACCCCTAGAAGCCGCAATTGATGCTGCCGGTCGAAAATGGCGAGGGTCGTACAAGGTCATGCCGGTCTGGGGCTCACGGAATGGCATGGCCCATGTAGCCTCATTCTGGCGTAAGCTGCATGGTCAGGCATTGGCCACACAGCCTAGCATGGGCCCCGGGATGGTGTCCCATTTTGAACTCCCCTTGTCGTTTGGCAGGGCCCATCGGATGGACAGACATTTTTATCTTTTGAAATGTGTGAGCAGTGTAATTTTTCATACCCCATTGTTAGGTCTTCACATTTTGAATTTAAAACGGCATAGACCATGTGAAACGACACGATCTTCTCCCATACTTAGCTGTTAGAGGAAATTTGAGGGAACAACCTACACAGACTGACATGGCTATGTTGATAGGTTGTGGCACAGCCCTTCTTAGCTAGCACATGTCGTGCTATGCTTGGTTGGCTCGTGCTGGGCTTCGTGTCATTCGATCAGCTAGCCGGCTTATTCGATGGTTGACATCGTCTTCTGTTCTTGACCTTTTTGAACATTAATTATGCATTTCCTTACTTAATTCCATGTACTACCATGCATATAGGTCCATGGCCTTCTATCTACTACCATCCTTGTGAATGTCTTTCAATATCTTCTATCACTGTTGGGAATGTCCTTCGAATATCTTCTACCACCCTCGTGGATGGTTTTCTACAAAATGATGTCAAAAATACTCACGAGAAACCTGCATATAAGCTCGCAAAGAAAAATCTAGGTATTCGTGAATATAAATTGTCCATTAGCTTCAATTAAGTCTACAAAACTCAGGATTTATAAAAGAAAACCAATAATGGTCTTCTAAACCTTTTTTTGTGTAAACCTAAATAAACAAGCAATCAAGCAAACAATACATGATAATAAATGTGTCAAATGTAATGGTTAACACATGCATAAAGGTGCACATCAATGGAGCATCAAGATGAGAATCCTGAAGGAGGGCATCAACCTCCTTCGAGAAGGGAATGTTCCTTTGAGGCAAGTTCCATTGAGGGAGACTATGGTTGCCAATCTTGAGCAACAACCGATGTGCATCACCTATTTGGCGGTTGGGCCTAATGGACACTTTGAGCTGAAATTTGGATGTATACACTCATAACCTTCGTTTCTTGATAGGCAAGGGGAGGATCCCAACAAACATCTTTGGGATCTTCATATGGTGTGTTGTGGTATGATTCTCGAGGGAGTAGCTGAGGAGATTTACAAGTTGAAAGCCTTCCCATTTTCCTTGAGGGATGCCAGCTTCACTATCTTCCTTCCGGGAGTATCAACTCAAGTACTTCCTGGTCTCCAAATCCACTGCTTTAAAGAAGGAAATATCAATATCCTCCAATGGCATGAAGAGTCATTTTATGACTATAGGGAGAGGTTTAAGAAGCTTTTTTTAGGTTCCCGTACCATGGCTACTCGGAAGGATATTTGGTTTACTACTTCTACAACGGTCTATTCGATGAGAAACGAAGGCTTGTAGGGGAGCTTGTGGTGAATCCATTGGAAACAAGTATTCCGGATAAGCTATAGAGCTATATGAGGAGCTTGCCTAGGAGTCAAGGACTTTTAGTTCAATGTCCAATCCTAGGATGCAAAACAAGACTAACATAAGTGCTAGTTAAAAAATGGGAAAGTCGAGGACCAAGTCTCAATAGTCAATGCACTACATGTGAAGTATTGTGATATTTGTTCATCACCGCACCTTATGGATGAGTTCCCTAGTTTTCAAGAAAATTTTACTGCAGAGCTGAATGCCATAGGTTTTCATGGAAGCCAACGATACCAAGGGTATAAAGGGAATCAATGTTACTAAGGCATTCAATGGTGTGTTCATTTTATACGGTTATTTTGGGGACTTTTTGGATTCACTTTTGTACACTTTTGTGCTCTATGTGTGGCATTTTTCCTAGAAATTCTCTAAAGATATTTAAGAGCGACTTTTTATACTTTTCTTGAGGATTTTGTATAACAAGGGAATTGTTGGAAGACTTTGAAGACTATCTTTGAAGATTTGAAGACTTACATTTGAGCTTATTTTGATACTATCATTGAAGAATACAATTCACAAGAATGGTAGAAGAAGGAAGGCTACTTACAAAGTGGTAGAAGATAAAGTGAAGGAGGAGAGCAAAGTAGAGAATGAAGAATGATCTAAGTTTTGAAGCAGGGTTCTGAGAATTATCCAAGAAGAACCAGCCTCCAGAGGTGGCACCATTGGATTCGTCTTATCGAATACTACAAAAAAAGACTACAAGAACTCCCAAAACGGATCAACTATTCACCCGGAAAAGGCGAAACAAAAAGAGCTGAGAGCTGAACTGCACTCTGTCACAAGTCGCGGCGGAATTGTCGCACTCGCGATAGACAACCAGAAACTTGCTTTTTACTCCCATTTTTCTTGTACTATAAATAGTACTTCATTCACTCATTCCTTATCCTTCTTGGCCCAAATTGGCTTCACAACCCTAGTTTTTCACCTTCTCCTTCATTTTCTTCTTATTTCTTTGTAGAATTTCGTTCTATGTTATGGGTTTTGATTATCTAGGGTAGTAATCTTCTTGGGAGCAATTGATTAAGGCTTCCAAGCCAATATCTTGAGACCTCTATGTAAGTTATTTAATGCTTTGCTATTGTGTATTTATTGTGCTTGAATTTGATTGTTGAATACATTAATGGTGTTGGAAATTTGAGTATATGAAATGCTTTTATGATTGCTTGTTAGGGTTAGGAGAAAGTAGCTGACTTTCCTCTCCTTTGATATGGAATCCAAGAGCATAATTTAGAGCTCCTAATGTTGTTGATGATTTGATGAATTCTAGATGAATGTAATAATGTCAAATTCTTTGTCATGTTTGTTTTGTGTAGAAAATGAGAGAGGTTTGGGAGGTCGTCGTCGTACCTCTCCAAGATACTATTTTTATGCCCTTTTTTGCTTACTAACTACAACTAAGTAGATAGTGCCAAGTCGGGGTCGTCCATAGGGACAGGGGATATTCCCAAGTGTTTGCTCATACGATGCTAAATATTACTCTAGATATATAGATACGCATACATATAAAGGAACATAAATAGGGGGCTTTTTGGTTTATTTTTTCTTAAGTTATGAAAGTAAAAGAAAGTTACACTAATAAAGCATACAATTCTTAAAACAAGATTAAGTATGAATTACGGAGCCTTCTATCTATCATCGAACATATAACATATTTAACACCTTTACTACTTGTTTTGAAGATAAATCTTCCACCCTCTTTGATAGTAGTTTACAAGAGTGAATTCGACATCTCTCGCTAAACCTCACTAATGACCCCTTTAGTCGTTCAACG
>JAULKM010075530.1:0-11784 GCA_032355605.1 Rubia tinctorum
TCCTCTCTTGTCAACCCATATTTTGTGTTAGTAATAATTGGTCAGACTAGATCAATATTTTGATTTTAAATTGTAATCATTTGCCGGACTAGATCAATATTTTATTATTTAAAAAAATTATGTAAATTTTCTAATCGTTATAATTGGTTTTTGCTAATGTAATATTTTTTATAATTTTAAAAAATGAATTTCTCTTATTATTTATTTTTATTTAATTTTTTAAAAAAATCTTTAAAATTAGTATTTTTTCAATGAAGGAAGATATATACAAGAACAAAAAAATGAATTGTTTAATAATTTTTGAAAAAACAAATTTTAATTTTAAATATTATAATGTATTATTAAATTTCATATTCAAGTTATTTTGGGTGGGAAAATTTATTTAAATTAAATGTTAATGTAAAAATTAATGAGTATGATAGACAAAATCAAGTGGGGTCCATGAATAGTAGAAAGTAGTCTCTTACCATTGTGAAGGAAAAATGGGTAGTTTCTTAAATGGTCTCTTATGGTGAGGTGAAAGAAAGAGTGATTGAGAGAATTAATATATTTAATTGGTAAGAGACCACTGGCGGTCTCTACCATTGCCTTTGGTCTTGAGGAGTACACTCCCTCTGTCCCAGCTCTAAATCATTATCACGCTCTAAATTATTAAGTGGTCTTTTAGGGTGAGGTGAAAGGAGTGCACAACAATCATTATCACGTTGTTCAAAAAACATGTTTAACCATTAATATGTTAACCTGCGTATAATCATGGCAAATAAAGAGTTGATATTTAAAACTACTTTTTAAAACGAATAGAACAATATCATATAAGATAATATTGTTATTCATAAATCTATTTAAATATGCGGTCGAATTTTGATAGAGAATGGTGTCAAAAAAACAAGATTGCAAATGGAGCTGGACGAAGAGGGTACTTCTTAAGTGCCACATCAACAATTTTGATTTAAAAAATAGGCAAGAACCAACCACCAAGAATTCGGCAGATATCCTATTCATGAATTTGAACAAGTTGTTAACGCTAGTGTTCGTCCAAGAATTCTTAGCTTTTAAGTTAAATTGTTCCAATAACACAGACAACACGGTATCTTCGGACTTGCAACCATTTGTTTCACCCCAACAAATGTTTCAAGTATTTCTGATTTCCCCATAAAATCCCTTACCACATCATCAAATAAATCATCAATTCTATTAATCCTATCATTCACAACCTCGACCTTAGGTTTCTTCGTCTCTCCATGAAAACTCCAAACTACATAATCAGTCACAAAGCCATACATAATCAAAGGTAGCCTCACATCATCCCGTAGATGCGTGCGAACCCTATTACCACACTTTTTACACTGACATAGAACACCTTCCACACGTCCAAAGGCATGCGATAAGAATGAATCTACCAAAGCAACATACTTTTTACTCGTCCTTTCTACATTGTTAATTATGTCACACCGATCATCAAAATCCATACTCATCATCTCATCTACAACATAAGAAAAACTTTGAATCAACTTCATATACTTAAATTTATTACTTCACATGCACTATTTTATCATCAATAAAATACATCTATTCATTCTCAACTCCGGAATTGTTTATCACTAGCCAAAGAATTACATACAAGTTTATCATTATCATCGCAAGCTAAACTCTGTACCTGAACTACGTATACTTTGGATCTATTCACATGGATGAATATATATATAAACACAAGTAACAAAATCATCTCACACATAAACATTACTTAAAGATTACCCCTTTTCATCATATTCATGAACCATATATTTACAAAATCAACAAAGAATTAAAAATAAACTTGTATACATATACTTCATGATCAAATCAATGTAATTTACCTCTTAATACTCCTTGCACATGGCATTAAGTGTTGGATTCAACATCACTATAGTGATGAAGAATGATAGGAGGTCTAATAAATGCAAAATCTTCTTCATTTTTTGTCCATATTAAAGGTTTTTATATGTGTTCGTAGCAGTTATTATTGTAAAAACCGCTACTAAATATAGTTATTTTCCACATCCAACATTTAATGCTAGTGCACGAAGCAGCTATTTTATAATGATAGGTGCTATGATTTCCCTCCTAAATTAACATAGTAGCGCTTTTTAGTAAATAACTGCTATAATTTCCTGCCAATACTAAAATGCCACACTGTAGATGCGGTTATTTAAAAATTAGTTGCTTTAAAATTAGACAAAGCGGCTATTTTATAATAACGGGTGCTATGCTTTCCCGTGCAACTTAATATAGTAGTGGTTTTTAGAAAATGGCTGCTATAATTTTCCTCCTATACTAAAATACCTCACTCTAGAAGCGATTCTTTAAAAATTAGCTGCTTTAATTTTTTTAATAGAGGTGCTTATTACAGTTCAAATCTAAGGCTACAATGGCTATAAGAGAGAAATACACAAAGGCTCTAGTTTATATTACAAGTCTAACCCAAGGCCTATGTGGCAATAAGAAGGGCACAAAAGCATAAATTACACTGTGTGACTGTCTAATAATACCGACCCAAACCACTAGAGAAAATCGATCACAATGAAGCATCAACATAAACAAACTCAAAATATCCCATCCACACTTTTAATCAAATATCAAGTCAATCATAACGAAGAAAAAATGAAGATCCCCAACTAAAGATCCAGTTGGTCTCCATTTAACCCGTTTAGTTCCTTTCATATACTAGAACACTAAAATTGGTCGTTTTAATTGCCAAACATACTTTTACAATGGTGTATAAGAACATTTATAATACACAGAATTAGCTCTAACTTGACTCCAAAAATAATACCAAATAATTAATATTCTAATGGATCAAGTTTACATATCAGATAAATCCTCTGAAAAGATGGTATCACCAAAAGTTTGTTTTCCAATAACTTTGACTTGGAATTCTCCTTATCATCTTTGAAACTTTGGACCCAAACCACTAGAGAAAACCGATCACAATGAAGCATCAAGAGAAACACATGCAAAATAATCCATTCACACTTCTGATCAAATATCAAGTCAATCAAAACGAAGAAAAAATGAAGATCCCCAACTAAAGATCCAGTTGGTCTCTATTTAACCCTTTCAGATCCTTTCCTATACCAAAAGACTAAAAATGGTCGTTTTAATTGCCAACCATACTTTTACATCGGTGTATAGGAACATTAATAATACACCGAATTAGCTCTAACTTGACTTCAAAAATAATACCAAACAAATGATATTCTAATGGATCAAGTTTACATATATGATAAATCCTCTGAAAAGACGGTATCAGCAAAAGTTTGTTTTCTAACAACTTTGACTTGGAATTCTCCTTACCATCTTTGAAACATTGGACATAGGTATGAAGTCAATCAAATTAAACGGAAACGGGTCACCGGAGAGTATGACAGAGTTAATCCTTCTTAGCACCAAAATTCAAAAAACCATTTTAAAAACACCCACTTATAATATGATAAAGCAGCAAAATAGGGGGGAAGGCTAAATGAAAAGGCAACAGTACCAAAATAACGGTCTCCCACCCAGGGAAGAAAAACAGCGTAGAAAAATAAAAATAAAATAAAGAGAACTACTCCTCCTTTAGCCAATATCTCACTAGACGACTTTTGTAAACTAGTAATCTCGTCGGAAACTTCTATTGACCAGATCTGAAACTTACGCCCGAGTCAAATCTGAGTTGATTCAGCCAAGTCAAGTTTGATTTACCTAAGTTGACCGAGTTGGCCTGAGTCATGCCCGAGTTGGCCCGGTTCGTGACCCAAGTTTGTCAAACAAGCCAAGACCGCTGAAAAACTCAAAACACTGTTGATCCTTCTCCATTGAAAAAAAGGTTACACGAGTTTCTCCGAGTACAGATCTGAAACTTCCGCCCGAGTTAAATCTGAGTTGATTCAGTCCGAGCCAAGTTCGATTTTCCTGAGTTGACCGAGTTGGTCCGATTCGTGACCCGAGCTTGTCAGAGATGCCAAGATCGCTGAAAAACTCAGAACATTGACAATCCTTCGCCTGACTGCCAGCTTGAAAAACACGCATCGCTGCTTCTGACTAAGTATATCTGAAGCAGCTGACTCCATGTCTTCATTGGAAACTACAAAAACACGAAAACGCGCTCTGTCTCCGCCAGTTTGCGCTTTCAGGGAGGTTGGAGAAAGGAGAGTAAGGGTTTAGGCGATTGGGAAGCCATTGTGGATGCTCTTAATATTTTGGGACATGCACAACTTCTAACCAATGGTATGGTGACACGTGTAACCGACCAAAGAGCACCATTGGGGATTGATATGGAGAAGGAGAATGTAGAAACTCGGTTTTTCCTGTTGCTTTTTCTAATCCTTGTATCTCTCTATAAATACTTTCCACGTCTATAAAAATCCTTTGCTCACAAACATTGATTTATACATTGAATCTTACTGTTAATTTGTATGATCATCTCTATTTGATTGAAGATTAGCTTCCGTTATGCTACATGTTGGGCCAGTCTGGTCTTAGTCAGATTCTACATGAATTTAAAGCTTGAATTGCTGGTGGAAGTTTGTTTCGAGGTTTGAATGTATTGAATTAGGAATGATCATGGGTCTAGCATCCGACTCTGACCAAGTGGGTCGGGTATGAGTCTAAAAAATTTAGACCCATCAGGTTCAGGTTCGGGTCTAGATTTTTAGATACGTGTCCGGGTCTAGGTCTAAAATACTGAGACCCAGACACGTAGACACATATAAACCTAACTAAATATAATTTTACTCGAATTTCTCAATTATTTTCATATTTTCTTTGTATTTTTTATTTCAAATTCAACAAATAATATGTAATACATATTGAACTTCAATTATTTGCACTTAAGTTAATATATATTTTATTTAGTGGAAAAAATAGAATATTAGCCTCATTTAGAACCCAAGACCCGTTTAGACCCATTGGGTCTGAGTCCGGATCTAAAATTTTCAGACCCTGCGGATCTGGGTTGGGTCTGGGTCTAACAAAATTTTTAGACCCGACCATGATCATCCCCATATTGAATCGTTCTACTACAAAAAAAGTGCAGCAACCAATATCCATGAACAAAACTATCAACTTCATGAGCTCTCCTCCTTTTCCCGGGCTGGAGACCGGCAGTGCACATGATGCACAACATCGAACTTTCATAGCAACAGAGAGCATACAAAAGATGAACCTCCGGAATGAACAGACAAGCACGCAACTTACTCGATGATTCTGCTGATACACAACTCCACTACATTTTTAGCCACACCACGATTGACGTGAAGACTACCTCAACAGAGACCCACATTTCTCAGCCAAATGGAACAGCAAGCATACCACTGGGATTAGCTCTTCAGCCACAATCCAACTCAATTATTCTAAAATTTATCATATTATTCATTATTTAGTCCTCCAATCCAACTTGATTCAATCAAGCACGGTTTGTTTTCATCATAAACTACTCAGCACAATTCATTTCAGCTCTCATATATGTCCCAATTCTCTCGACTATTTTATTCGATTGAACAATTCAAAATTGACCAGACACCGAAACCTCCATAGTCGGTAGATATACAAGCACCAACGTGTACACATCAGCCTTACCTCCACTAATACATACTCGTAGTAGAGAGTACAAGATCTTCGCGTTTAATGATGTCTATACATCATAAGAGGCGAACCAAGTTTAGAATGCAAGGATGAACTTGCATCTTTCCAAGTGTTTTAGCAAAAGCATAATATTTCTCCTTCTTAAATATCACGATTGCCACTTCATGTTGCAATGCCTTCACAATGTGCAAGATTGTGAATGAAGCACACCTATTACCACATATAGCAAGCATTGACAGTCCCTTGGATTGGCTGCAAAGTCGACTTCCTTCATCGCTTATGCCCTTTTAATGAATCCCCCGTCATAAAACAGATCCCATGATGTTTCATAATCTAGATTGAAAATAAAGACAATCCCACACGTTCTGTCATGAACTCCACCATTTCAGAACCCTAAGAGCACCTCCAATGGTCTCAATCTTAACGTGCCACATGGGATAAAACCATAAAAATCATCTCCAATGGCACGCTAAATTAGTACCGGAAAAATACCGTCTGTACATTTCAACTCTAAATATAGAGTAGACTGTTCACACTCTACATTTGCATTTTGCTTCATTTCCTTTGTTTGTTCTTCTTGCTTCATTTCCTTCCTTTTCTTTCATTGTTTTTTTTTTCATACTTTGTTTTACATTATTCTTTGTATATTATTTATAATTTAAATATGGATAATAGTTATTTAAAATTTTATTTCTTTAAAAATATTAATTTGTTCATATTTTATTTGAGTTTATTTATTTGTTTATTTTGTTTGAGTTTATTGACAATATTAATATTAAATAATGGTAATGAAATAATTAGAAAGTCATATTTAACTAAGAATTTTTTATAATTAAATAAAATAATGAATATATAATTGAAATAGTTTACAATGTAAAAAAATATTTAAAAAGTAATGAAAATTAAGATTGAAAATGAATATGAACGAATATTCTTTATGAAGGAAGATATAGAGTAAACTATTGGAGCAAATATACTGTAAAAACTGTATATAAAAAAACTACTATAGCAACTGAAGGATTATGAAAACCATTGGAGTTGCTCCAAGTACGGAAATACGGCAGAACTCTACAAACAGAGAGCACCAGTAAGGAAAGGAATGAATACATAAAAAAACAAAATCACAAGCTGCACTTTTCTCTCCTCCTTTTCCCGTGTCTGGAGTGCGTGATGCAGATGCAGAGTTAAGAAGTGTGTTCCCCAGGCAGAGTTAAGAAGTGTTTTTCCCGTGCGTAAAAGTAGTTTTAACATACAAACCGACTTTTACAGCAAGAGGAAACACACACACACATAACAACCTACAGAGAATCGCAATCAATAGACAAACAAGCACATGGCAATACTTGCTCTGCAAAAAATGGACTAGTAAGCAATAGTTTGGTACAAAAATGAGATGTACTCCATAATCCATGGACAACATACTTAAACAGAAGAGGCCCCCAACAACACGCAACATACCAGGAAAGGAAAATGTAACTGATGAGAGGATGAGACAAAAAATAATGAGAACCTAAAATCAACCAAGGAAAAAAAATGAAGCTACACTTTTCCCTCCTCCTTTTCCGGGCTGGGGACCGGCAGTGTCCATGACACAGGCGGAGTTAAAAAGTGTTTTTTTGTCTTACAGTAAATCTAAAAATATGGTAAGTAAAAATTGCAACGGCAGTAGAAGAGATTAATGAATACAAACTCAGGATTTGCATATGATAGAGAGACCCTCCATCCATGGTGATTTGTGATCAAAAGCACTGTTTAAGCCAAAAAAGGGAAAAGGAGAAGGTGACAGCTTATTAGCAAAAATCTGTGGTACAAGATCAAAAAAATTGTGTCATAATAGTAACAGCAACCACTGCCTACCCAACCACTTAGTATAGGAGTTGTACTACATGTAATTGTCCCAAGTAACTATTCTCACAGAGGGTACAAAGTACAAACAAAACCACTCATTTATTAACAAGGTTTAACACAACTCCCAACACCTACTAACTAGCACATCAACCTTCAACAGCGAGTCGATGTTTCAGCAAAATCAAAATTCTTCTCATGTTATTCTCGTATTAGCAGAATCACACATTCCCACTTCATGTTATCATGCCTCCACAATGCAAAAGAATTAATCAGATGAATGCCACACCAACAGAAGACACAGACCACCATCCTAACGTGCAAATACACAGCATTTTCTCAAAGAATATGGGAAGGGACATCTTGAGTAATAACGAGAATTCAACCAAGCAGTCCCTTCAAAGTAACACAGAGCTACTTCTCTCGATAAACCGAAGACATCAATGAATATATAGGAAAAGAATAGACCCCCCAAGTTAGAACCAATCCAATGACAGCGGCTAAATACAATCCCCGTCTTCGTTCAAATTTAAGCATATCTGCAATGAGAAAGACAAGAAATACGAAAACAAAGAAATAAACGTGAACTAGTGGGCTAAGGGGAAAGAGAAACTCCTCCGAGACAAGGCATGATCCTCTTGGTCATAGCATTCAGAATCTCAATCCAGGCACCTACAACCACAAAAAGTACACGGAACCAAAAAATCCTAATCCAAACATAAACAAAACGTAGTGGAAGGATGTGGAAACTTCTCTAGCAATAAGAGCAACTCTCACATGATTTCCCTGCTATGACATACAAAAGTTATAGGAATTATTCCAGACTGACCAAATACTACCAGAAAAACACAACTTAATTGGGAAAAAAAATAGTTTTAGAAACCCCTGTTCGATTTGATGATGGTACGATACTCCAAAATTAGGAAAACCTACAATTAAAACCACACAGACAACAAAAACGGAAGAAGCTGAATCTGATAGCTCGAAGGATTGTTATAAATTGTTAAAACCAATTAAGATGTCAAGGAGAATCGGAAGAGAATAACCGCCAGAGAGGACACAACCTAGCAGCACATCTCACTCTTCACCCTACTACAAGGAATTGCAGAGCAAAAACACACCGGGACATAACATTGAGGGTGAGTAAAAGACAAAGGAGGATTGCCTACAACCCCCTTGGTTAAGGAAAAAGACAAGAAAAACGAAAACAGCACAAAACTGCATCAAACAAGTCATAAATAATATCAGATTAGTAGTCGAGGGGAAGAGGAACTATACAGGACAAGTCATGATCCTCTTGGTTGCATCATTCGGAATCAATCCAAGCTACCACTAGGCTCCTACAACCACCAAAAGAACATGGAACCAAAAGAAATCCTGAATAGCAAACGTAGTGAAAGAAAGTGGAACTTCTCTGGAAATAATAAGAGCAACTAGTCACATGATCGCACCCTCCCTATGACATACACAAACAAGAAAAACACAAAACATTTAATAAAATAGTTTGAAAACATCCTGTCCAATCTGATATGGTCTCCAACTCCAGACTAAGTAACCCTACAACCAAAACCAGACAACAAAAAATGGAAGAACCCGACTGTGAAAGCCCAAAGGATTTTTATGAAGTGCGAAATAAATAATTAAGATATAAGAGGAGGCGGAACAGAATAACCGTCGCAGAAAACATCTTAGCAGCACATATCAACTATTGTCGTACGCCAGCTAGGGAGATCTACAACCTAAAAGGCAAGAAACACAAAAAGCAAATCCAACTGAAGCACAATAGTAAGAATCTTTTAAAAAATTATTCAAATCTCAACCAATCAGACGGGGACGAGGAGACGTGTTAGCAGAGCAGGTATCAATGATCAATCCACCATTAGCTACAGTTTTATCTACAGCCACAAAGACAAACACACGCAGCAGCTAAATTGGAGAATATCAATCCATTAAAATCCCATAGCAGCACAAATCGAAGGACTTCACCGTCACAATGAGTGCATCATCGCAACCCACATTAAGCCAGCAGCAACCCGAACCAATTCCTAGACAACAATTATCGTACCCATAAGTCAAACTAGCACGAGCACGAACGACGCGAAATCACGGGAAATCAAAGAACAAAATCCAAAAAAGATCAATTCAACAATGGAACCATAGTAGGGAGAGATAAATCTACAGCCTCAATGTCCCAGGTCAGATCACCTATCCAGAATCCATGATCAATCTTACACACTGTAAGATAAGACAATCTACAACCACAAACACAAGGGAAAGAAATCGGAGAACCAAGATCAGCATAAATAGTAGGGCCGAGATGAATTACTTGGACCAATTAAGATGTTATAAGGCATCAGCAGGTGATCAATCCACAGTAAGCAGCACCGAGAAAAATTACTGGACCAATTAGGATGTAAAAAATACCACATAAGTCGTATGCAACCAAATAAGGCATCAGCAGGTTGAGCAGCACCGAGAAATAAGTTGTTAAATCGTCAAAATCACGCAAGTCGTGTGCAACCAAGTATATCACTAAGGCATCAGCGTTTGACCAATCCATCTAAGCAGCACGCAGACAATAACACGGAGAGATCTAGGAAACTGAATCGAGTAAAACCAAAAGTAGCACGAAAACAATGACACGGAGAGATTGATGAAACTGAATCAAATAAAACAAAAGGCAGCAGAGGAACGGAGCTAATTGGACAAATTCAGAGGTTAAAAGGCATCAATAACACATTAACCGTGAGAGACGACCGTGTCGTATCTAGCATCGGTGAGGCATCAACGACCAATCCACCATAATCTACAACCACAGAGACAAGAAACACCGAATCGAGAAAACTCCGGTCCATTGTAACTAAATAGCAGGCTCCAATCAAAGGATCTAAGAGATCTACGTAACAAGTGAGATGCGAGGACTTATTAGTCATTACCGATCGCCGAATGCCGACTGATACTCGATCTGGAAACCGACGTTCGATCGTGCGTCCATCATAAGCTAGGGTTTTCTACAGCCACAAAGACAGAAACACACAGGGCAGCCAAATCGGAGAATCCCGATCCATTAAAATCCAAAAGCAGCACGTAGCGATGGATCGTAAACAAACATTATAATCAAGTAGGATCTCAAAGAATCGGAAAATAAATAATTAACCGTCAAGTCCGATCGTCACAACGAGCCCCTCGTTGCACCTTGCCATGCTAAGCCAGCGGCACGAAATCAAAACCCTAGGCATCAATTATAACATCCATAAATCATATGAGGATGATAAAAAGCGAGATGCGAAATCACAGGGAAACGAGAATCAATTCCCAAAACCCCTGTGATGGCTAATCCTGTAGCCATGGAGGAGGGCTCTCCGTCGCAACGAGCTAAAGGAATACTTGTATAAAGAGGAGGGGAGAGGTATTTATAGTCATATGGTGGGAGAATGTGCGGTCAGGATTAATCAGGTAAGATTGATCTCAACGGTTCTAGATAATCCGTGTCCCATTTGGAGTCGGTTTAGCGGAATGAGTCACCGACAGAATAGCGTCAAAAAATGCGTTCAATGCCGCGTGGTTCCCGCCAAAAGAAAGTGGACCACGTTGTTTCTTGGAACCCACTCCTCGCTATGCCCGTGCAATGCCCGGCATTAACATGTAAATTACTTCAAAAAGTAAAATCAATGTGCTATACTCCCGTTTTTCAATTTATGGAATCATAGGTTTAGATATTTGGATTTAATTGAAGAAAATAAATGGATAAAATTGAATGTAGAAAATAAACGAGTGTATGAAACTGAAGGAATCTTGGCAAAAATGGAAAGATTGTCAAATAAAATAAAAGATCAATTTATAATAAATATGTCATAAATAACGAAACAGATGGAGTATTTATGATGATAGAGTAAAGTAAATAATAAGTACTAAATGAATAAAAAAAAATATGGTGCTATTTCATTTTCAATCTCATGTCATATATATCACTTTTTTTGTAAGAGCGACTCCAACGGTGATTCAACTTAACGTTACACGAGCAAAAATTAAAAAAGTTGGTTCCAATGGTATGCAATAATCGCTCATTCCATATTTGGCGAAACTACATTACCAACTATATATGGTGCGGTACTGTAGCAAAACGGTAAGGTTTTTTTTATTATTTCCTTTTTGTTTTTGCAATTTGTTTTCATTGGTTTGTTTTTGGATGATTTATTTTCGGGATTTATTTTTAATTTCCTTCCTTTTTTATTATTTTCATATTTTACTTTCTTTTCTAAAATATATGATTTCAATTAATTCTATTTTTTATTATTCTTTATTAGAAAAAATCATGCATGAATCATTTTATTATTA
>JAULKM010075541.1:0-11783 GCA_032355605.1 Rubia tinctorum
TTTCTTATAATTTACACTTTAAACCTTGGTCTTTCCATGACTTATGGAAAGACCGTCTTTCAAGAGACGGACTCTAATGTTTTATTTATATTATTTTTTCCACTAATGTAAAATTCAGTCATATATATGTACATTGATTTGTTCATGTTTTGCTTGTAGGAGAATACAAATTTGACAGATACATATAAGAAGTTTGGACGAGTTTGGAAGGATTGAAGAATGGAGTTAAAGAGAGGCATTTTAACCCAAATAAACATGACAAACTTGTCTTGCTATCCAAATGTTATGATAGAGTTGAAAATAGTTTTAGTACATTGATTAAGCAATCAAATTTATATTACAATTATCTTATTCATTGAGATTTTTATTTCAATATAATTCGTTTATTTATAATATATTTATTGTAAAATTTATTAGTAAAAAGAACTTTTTCTAATATAAAATTAATTGTATATATTTAATTGTAAATATTTCTGTGTTGTAAAAAATGGTGTCGCTTTGGATTAGAAAAAATGACATTTATAATAGTAACGCCATGTCTTGAATTTATGTGACATAATTACATTCATAAAAATTAGTGTTGCTCATTATGTTGTATAAACAATGGCACAATAATTAAGTGACGCCAAATGTGTTGTATTATTTGCGACTAATAATATCATGTGATAAAAATTATATATGTCGCAATAATATAAGACACTTCTATTTGTTGTTGTATGTGTTATAGAGTATCACTTCAAATTATTCGGTATATCACAATATATGTTGTAAAATACATCACGACAGTTTAAATAAGGTTGTTGAATGTGTCGCAAATAATCCTACATCACTAAAAGTAAATGGCGCATAATGTGCTACGAACAACTATCACTAAAAATAAATGCCGCATAATGTGTCGTCACCATCTATGCAACATTAAATCCAAATGACGCTTAACATGTCGCAACAAACACATGCTTCACTAAGTGCAATTGATGCATAACGTGTCGCAAATATACATGTGTCACTAAATGTAAATGTCGCATAATGTGTCGCCAAAATCCGTGTATCATTAAATTTAAATGGCGCATAACATGTCACAATAGTACACGCGTCACTATGTGCAATTGATGCATAATGTGTTGCAAAAATACACGTGTCAATAAATGTAAATGCCGTATAATGTGTTGCAAACACATATGACATGTAGTTTAGTGACACAGGAAATGATGCTTTATTTGCTTCACAAATGAAAATTTGTGTAGCAAAAATACTACACGGGCTTTCACTACATATAAATAGTGATGCAAATAGTGTCGCAAAAATACATTTGTGACACTATATTAGTGATAAGTGACACATTTTGCATGTCGCAAAAGGTGACATTTGTTTTAGTGACTTGTCCTCTATCTTTTTTCTGAAAACCAAACGAAAAAATTAATTAGTTATTAACACAATGAATTAGTTGATAAATATTGAAATATTATTTATGCAATCATATAATAACTTTACTCACCATCATTTCCTCGGTCTTTCTGTGTACCTCGAGTTTCTTCCACTCCTCATCCATCCACCTATAATTTTCCCATAGCTTATACTTTGGAACTTTGCCACTCGGTATGTAATGTATGTACTTGCTCACCACCTTGGACTTCCAGTTACGATGTGCATCGGCAGGCTTACCTACCACATTCTTCCCCAACCTCCTCCATTGCTCTTCAGTCATTTCGTTTCAAACTTGAAACTTGCATGCGATGGAAAATTACACAATACATAGTTTAAGAGCAAGAATATATAGTTTCATAGTAACAATCAGACATTTATATACTAAGTAGTATGATATTATTTTTACCTTTATGTTTCTCCACGCCTCCTCCTTCACATCTAACGGGACGTTAGGCCGGTGTATCGATGTACCAAATCTAACCCGCCTCCAAAATGCGTAGTTTCAATATGGGGTCCAGGCACTCCAATTTTTTAAACATACTATCTCGCCATCAACTTCCTCGAAAACGAAAGGGACATGGTCTATTTCCTTTGCTAACATGACCGATTAGCATATAGTTGTCCCTCGTTCCCTACACCAAGTGGCAGTCTTAAACTTGTTGAACGCCATCCCCTAAAGCCTGTCATCCTTGGTAAGGTCATCATTCCTCAAATTGCGAAGGGGGTTGTCCTCACTATCTTCCTCGTTCTCTTCCGGAGCACCCTCGTCGGGAGCATATGTTGCACCCGCTACCTCTTCCTCAAATTGAATCTTGAGGGGTACCACCAGTGGAACATCCTCTTGATCGCCTTCAAAAGCAACTTCTTGGTTCTTCATACTTGGTTTTTTGGGTGGAGGGTCGGTTACCTTCCTTTTTCGGCCACCTTTTTGGATTTATGAGGCATCTACATATGAAATACAAATGGTTATGTTTATTGATAACCAACATAAAACTGCAAAAAAAAACAAACCAGCATCAATGATCAACAACAAGACCGGTGCATATTGATATTGAATACATCATTTTATACAAGATCATAACAAACACTTTATATTACACAATATCATTACAGCCATGATATGCAATTTATGACAATGTCGCACCAACCAAAGAAATTAGTGCCATTTGAGGACCAAAACCTTTCCAAGATCTACAAAATTGATTCTACTCATGCGATTACGGTCAACAAACAGCACAATGAACCATATCTCATACATTCTAGAACATGTATTTCAACATCACACAACGAACTATATCTCATACATTTTAGAACAAACAATTCATATCACACAATGAAATATGTCTTATACATTTTATAACAAATAATTCATATCACGCAACTAAATATATCTCATACATCATAAACAACATGTTGGCCTCGGTAATTGTAATGGGTGCAACCCTAAACAACTTATCATTAAAAAAATCTTCATCCATACATTTCATCAAACACATACGATAACATACCCATTTCATTCAATGTAAAGGAAGTTATATTTGTACACAATAAAAAAATATAGCAATGGAAGAAGTATTTTTGAAGAACTCATCTTTGTAACCGGGAGGAATGTGACTCCGCCAGTGCCGAGTGGAGAAACTGGAGAAATGTGCTTCCGAGATACAAAAAGGGGAGTTTTTTGGGTTGTTATATAAGGTGGATTTGAGGAAGTGAACAAAGGGAGGTTGAATGAGAAGTTATGGTGGTGGAGAATGTGGGTATAAATCTCATTGAAGGAGGAGAAACCGTTTGGAAGATGTTTTGAAAGAGAAACCACGACCGTTATGCGAGGAAGACGATTGACCGCGTTTGATATACGTTGAGCCATCACTGGTACATAAATCAGACAAACCGGTGCCTACTCTAATTCTACTATATTCTAGGAGGATCACAAATATTCTAAGTACACAGCACGGTATAATATCGGTGCCTATTTAGGTTAAGGCAGCTACGTGAAGCTACTTAAAAAAAATCCAGGCAAATAGGAACGGGGTAAACAAATTTCTAACTATGGAGCACTGGTTAATTAACTGGTGGTGTTTTTAAAAAATGGGGCTTAATATCATTAAAGCAGCTGCTCAAGGCTGATGTAAATGAACTTTTTAAACAAAATGTTGGACAAAAAGGTATGGTGTGAATTTTTTGCTAAGTCTATAGCATCAGTACTAAATACGTTTCTAATTTTTCCAACCCGAGACCAAAGGTTCAAAATATTTTGTAATTACATAACACTGGAACCAATACCGGTGCTAGTAGATGCAAATACCGGTACCTATTTAGGTTAAGGCTGCTTTAAATCACTTTATTTGATTTTTTCCAACCCGAGGCCAAAGGTGCCTATCTAGACTGAGACAGCTGCATGACGATGCTTTAAATCAATTCATTTGATTTTTTCCAACCCGAGACCAAAGTTCAAAAATATTTTCTAAGTACATAGCACCGGTACTAATACCGGTGCTAGTAAAGACAAATACCGGTACCTATTTTGGTAAAGGCAGATGCATAATGCTGCTTTAAATCATATTATCAGTCTTTTATTCGAATCTGAGACTAGAGGTTAAAAATATTTTCTAAGTACAAAGCACTGGTACTAAAACAGGTGACAGTTATACCAAATACTGGTGTCTTTGATGAAACAAAGCACACACTCTGTTTTCCAGCACCGGTTATGGATCCTATTACCGGTGCCAGTTTTCATTTTCACTTTTTTAAAAACAAGATATAACAAAGGAAAAAATAGAAACTCGTGACACTACAAACGAACCAAACCCAAATTCATATATTAATATAAATATGTTGAATAGATAGGACACCGACGAGTACACAAAAGTATAATTCTAATTGCATTTACGGTGATAAGATGCACCTATATTTTCCTTTTCAAGACAACATCACCTTACACAATTTGATCGTTCTCATTAACCCACAATCCATCGTCATGTGACTATTTACCTACTAAAACTCCACCCACATCCTCCAAACTTGGAAATACATATGGGAACTCAGGACATTCTGCTCGGACGGGCCGATCAATATCCTCTTCGAAGTAGAACTTCTCCACATGTAGGACGACATGTTGCTTCTAGTTTCTAGGATCCCGGACAAAAAAACCGCGTGTGACAGGGAAGCTAAAATGAACTGGTCATCCTCAAACCCAATTCGGGTAAGGTCCACCAATGTTAAACCCACGAGTTTCTCCGTACGAACCCCGCCTCCATTATCAAACCACTGACACTTAAATACCACAACTTTGAAATCAACATAGTCCAACTCCCAAATCTCCCCAATCACCTCGTAAAAGGCCATCACTGCAACAATCAGGTTTTTGTCTATCTTGCTAAACTGCAACATCGATTTAGATTCAATGTAAACTTCATTGTTTTGCATCGTGCTTTTGTTGTCCTTCTTAAAGGTTGAAAAATAAAAACCATTAATACCATACCCTAGGTATCTTCTGATTGTTCAGTTTGGCCTTCTTGCAAATACTCGAAGTTTACTAAGCAAGTGGTGCACATTACACCGATTATAAAACCAATTCACAAATGTGGAAGAATGCTCTAGCTGTATTTTGTTTGAATGCCAGTCCGGATATAGTGCATGTAAATATGACATGTGCTCTTGAACATAGATTGCAGTATTGCTAGAATTCCGTAAAACATAAAGGTGAACTATCGACAACTCAGCATTGAAGGGTGTATGAAGTGTACCTTTCAATGTGCAACCTCATTCTTCCTACCAAAGTGCGTTTGTTCAGGTAATTCAACCAATTTCTTACCATCTAAGTACGAAGTACAATATTCAATTATCTTCTTGGTCACGTACCTTTGCATGATACTCGCATCCGGTCGGCTACGATTGTGAACGTAACCTTTGAAAACTCCCATGTGGCGCTCGAAAAGGTAGATCCAATGCATTCCCACAGGACCTCGTAATCAAATTTTCTAACCAAATGAATGTCTAGATGAGCCATGATTTCAAAGAAGGGTGGAGGAAAGTACTTCTCCAACTGACATAAGAATAAAACCCCTTCCCGCTCCAACACATCAAGCACTTTCCTGCTTATATTCTTCCGACAAATGGAGTTGAAGAAGAAACCCAACCACATAACGCTATATCGCACATCTTCCTCCATAACACCATAAATGGCAACGAACAACAATTGTTGCATGAGAACGTTACAATCATGTGATTTCAAGGTGTTCATACGCAAATCATCATTCACAAAGCGACTAACATTAGAAGAGTATCCGGATGGTACCTTCATTCCTTGAATACATTTGAAAACCAATCTCCTCTCATCCACTGACAGATTGTATGGGGCAGAAGGGAGGTACATTTACTTTCCTCCCACCTCCGGGGCTAGGTCCGACCAAATCTCAAGCTCCAACAAATACTTCCGCGCATTCAAGTTATCTTTCGTCTTCTCAGGCTCATACACATTCTTCTCAATGTGCATTACATCCAAACAATGTTGAACCTCTAAATACTCCCAATACGGTAAATCAAAGAAAACCAACCTCTTCTTCCAAGGTCCATCTGGCACTACACCCAATTTCTTCATCTTTTCCAAAGAATAACATTCAATTTCTTCACCTTGTTGTGGATGACAACCCTGTTCAATGGTCTTGGTGCTTTCCTGACCTCTTTCCTACCAACAAACTAAAATGTGCCCTCACGCAATTTATGCTTCATCAAGAGGAATTTTTAGTGACCTAAATATACTGTCTTGCGACCATTTTTCAGCTGTTGGTAATCTGTGGACTTTTCGCACACGAGACACGCCTTGTGCCCCTTTACCACATAACGCGAAAAGTTTCCGTACATGGGAAAATCATTTATGGTACAAAAAAACATTACCTTCAAGTAACACATCGACACCATCGGCCCTTAGAACCTTAAAATCTTCTATCAAAGGTGCCAGATATGTATCGATATCATTTCCGGGATATTTTAGCCCAAAAATCAACAAAAGCATCAACACATATTTCCTCTTCATACATAAATACAGTGGAAGGTTTCATATGGCTAGCATTATGAACTGTGCCTAGAGGACATGTTGTCGAATGATTCATTCCATCAGTTACAAAGTCATCCTCAAGTTTCTTGGCTCACTTGTAAATTCTGGATACCTCTTATCCAATCTCTTCCACTAATCGGCATCAACTGGATGTTGAATCACATCATCGTCAAGAGAACCCCTTCCCATGTACAACATTATGTTCTTTGCATCATTACAACTCTTCAACCTCGGAATAATTTAAAGATACCACATGCATATCGCAGGAACATGTTTCCTTAACTTCACGACAGCATCTCCATCGACAACCGCATTTCTCCTTTTCTTGTAGGGTGACACATGGCATGCGGGGCAAGCCACCTTCTTCTCCTATTCAACCTAGTACAAAACACAATCGTTGGGACACGCATGTATTTTTCATACACCATTCCCATCAGACAAAGTATTCTCTTGCTTTGTAAAAGTTGTCCGGTAACCCGTTACCGGAGGGAAGTTTCTCATTCAAGAACTTTAGCAACTTATTCATGCTAGTGTCGCTCCACGAACCAACACCTTTCATATTAAACTATTCCATTAAACATGACATCACCATATCTTTCTTATTGCAACATGGATACAACGACATGTCCATCTCACCTAAAAAAATTGACAAAACCCCGAGCCTCCCCCTAAATTCATCGACAACCTCCTCACACATGTCATCCAAATTTACATCTCCGAAACACTCTCCTCCACTACCAACAACCAGTGTTTTCTCACCATAAAACGTTTAAACCATATAATCTTTTTCAAACCCTCTCCTAACCAAGTGGAGTTTCATGATATCTCTATCACCACTACAATTATGATTCTTGCAATAACAACAAGGAAATAAGACTCGCTTCTCACGACCAAATGCGTGCTCTAAAAACTCCTCCATGAAAACAACATATTCTTTGCTCAACCAACTAACGTTGTAATACACATGCTTATGCTTGGGGCTGGCATTTTGAGTAGAAACACTGTACCAACCAAGTAACCAACCGAACCATGTACTATTTTTACCGAATATATTGGTAACCGATGATGTGGTATGGTAGTACCGTACCACACATTTGTGATGGTATGGTAATTTTATTGAAAAAATATTACCATGGTATTACCGTACCATACCACACATTACATATTAAAAATATAACTAATATAATGTGAAATTTGAGTTTTTATTTTGTTAAAATTTAGTCATTCGTTAATATTAGAATTAATAGAAATAATTTGAAATATGTAAATTATGTAGTGGTTCCAATATGTTGGATATTGATAAATGTTTAAATTATTTTCTTAAATTAGATATCTTGACAACTGACATTTTTTAAACCATTAAAAATTTTAAATCATAATTTTCTTTTATTTATTTAAATTTATTTATTATAGTTCTTAACTTGATTTTATCTTACATTTTTATTTTTATTAGAAAATATTCAAAAAAATTAAAATTAAAATTGCACAATAGAAAATTTTAATAATTTGTAATTTGTTTTATGAGCAGAAAATTAATTCACTATATCTTATACTTTGTGGTATTCTACCGTATCCTACCGCTACCACCCAACCTTTTGATATACCGATGTGTTGTTATACCAAAGATTTGGTACGGTGTTGGCTTTTAAAAATAATATACCAATATTATTCGTATGGTATGTGGTATTAATAAAATGTGACGGTAACCATGCCGAATCTACCCCTACTTACACCTCTTAATTGCACGTTCCATCTCTACAAATTGGCGAATGTGCGACAATTATAGTTCCACACAATGAGTAGAGCTACGCAAGATTACAAAGATTCAAAATCAATTCTAAAAACTTTACGTATAACTCACATCACTACATTCAAAACTTACCCAGCAATTTCACATTGCTAAACAAGGTATTAATGACATCAATAAATCTAACAAATGATCACATTTTCCCCATCAATGCAAGTATAATTAGCATGATCAAACACACAAAATATATGTATACAAACCATTTGTAACATATTTCATCATCAATAACATTCCAAATAATTTAAAATCTAACCTTTGCGGGGCTTCATTAGTTCATTCAATGCTAAAACCCTCCAAAAATCACCATTAATGAATCTTCTCTACCAAAATCCCATTTTTTTCCGCCAATGAATAGTGGTAGGTGAGCATTAAATGCTCTTCCAGCACCGGCCCACCAAAAATTTTCCCGCTAAATCTACTATTCTGATCATATGGACTGATATCAACACCAATTTTGTCTTTTTTATAGACCAATGCTAGCATTCAAAATTACACCAGCCTTCGTTTTGGAGGTGACACGTTTTTCTGGCACCGGTATAGTGTAACCCCGGTGCTATGATTTTACATAGGCACTGACACACTTTCAATATACCGGTGCTAGGGTTTTTCCACCATTTTATTACGCGCTAAAAACACTAACAACACCGGTAATCATTCGATATTAGTACTACTGGCGCTGGTAAAAATGAATTCCCTAAGCCTTTTTCACTATAAGCACCTGTTTCCATCACTTTTACGTTTACTACCGGTGCCTATGTATCATCTACGGCACCAATTTTAGGCACCGGTGTCTGTATTTCAGTGCTGAAATTGCGAATAGGCATCGGTTTCCATATTTTTCATCATAAAACCGGTGCCTTTCATCTTTTCAACATCGATTTTTTCCTCTGGGGCTCAACTACTGGTGCATATGTACATGTTTTCTAGTAGTGATAGGGTTACCTGAATTCATGCATAATCAGAAGGACTATCACCAGTTCAACAGAGTGACATAATAGAAAACTCAAGAAGAGTTTGAGGGATAGCGTATGACTCAAGATTTATGACAAAGAGACTCAAGAATAGTGCAAACTTTCTCGCTGACTTAGGGGCTTTATTTATGGAACTCTAAGAGACTCTAAGTATGAAAACTTGATATTCTGATTTTATGTAATTAGAGCAAAATATTCTTCAATAACCAACTCATCAAATCCGAGAATATTCCAAGAATACTCGAATTAAATTTGCTAGAAATGAAAGAAATATTTTTTGCAACATTCTTCAACGTATTAAACATGGTAAACCACGTATATCAACAAGATAAGGAATCGCACAAACATGGAAGTTTTTTTGTTATTATCTCTTGCGAATTACAGACAAGTAATTATATATATATATATATATATATATCATGCGGATGAGCTTTATAGAGACTTCCACGCAGTCCATACGTGTTTTAGACAGTCCAAAAAAAATCTAGGTCAATTTGCGCTCAATGCTCTTCTTTGAAATGTGACACTTTGAACATTCATATCTCATTCACTTTTGATCCGTTTTGAGAGTTTTAATAGTCAGTTTTATAGTACTTGTGGAGGAGATTTAGAAAATGACACCCAACCACGCTATACTCAAAACGATGTTAAAGATTTGATGAAATTTAACTTTTTAACCATCATTTTTCAAGATGAAATTCAACTTTTTGAAATTCAACAAAACAAAGGCAACCCTAGATGAATTCCTTTGGCTTAGCCTCTGATGCTATTATGTGCCATGGCAGGTTCTTCGTATCTAAATGTATGTGATTGAAACCATGTGATAAAAGAACAAAAGTAATAATGCATGTCCCTTACTTCTCAAACGGAAGCCTAACTACCAAGTAGGGTTGTGGTGAGACAAAATTTGGCACCAATCACGGGATAAGCTGCCATTTTTTTCTTTCTTTTTGTTAGAGAAATTGGAAGAAAACAAGCCTGGTAGGAATGCTTTGGTGTTATTATTGCAAAATAAAGGCGACTTGGATTAGAAAGATTGTCCTTATACTTAAATACCTATGATGACCGATTAGAAACAACCAAAGAAATTAAAGGGGCATCAAGACAAGCAAAAACAATGGTTATAGTTATAAAGAAATACTTGCCAAAACCTTAGCCTTTCTTTTGAATCAAAGTAATTCGCAAATGATAGTATTTTACT
Organism: Rubia tinctorum; assembly: GCA_032355605.1. NCBI lineage: Eukaryota > Viridiplantae > Streptophyta > Magnoliopsida > Gentianales > Rubiaceae > Rubia > Rubia tinctorum. The sequence goes on from JAULKM010075541.1 coordinate 10,461, forward strand.
CGGTTGGTACAATCTACCGCTTTGTAGGCATTTTACCATATATTTGAATTTTTTGTAGCAGGTAGGAGACGAATCCATGTAGGCGAAGTGTTTCAACCCATTATCAATCCATTTTCCAAGCGCATATAGGAATGGAAAATTGAAGCATTATCTGCATCGGTGATGAAGAATCATGAACATAATAATTTCTAGTTGGCTATGGTCTCGGATACTTTTGAGAAACGACGAGCACTGATCAAAAGATCAAAGATGACCCACCTCATAAATCAAAGTGAATTTTTATAATAGTATCCAACATACTACGAGATTCATACATCATACTCTATCATCTTGTTTTGTATATGCTTTTGGTAAATGACAAATGATGTTTTGTCATTTAACTCAAACATAAGATACTGTATTAATTGGTTTTATTTGAAGCCATGTTTATGAAAAATAACATAGCGAATAAAACTCTTATAATGAATCATAAGTACTAGTTAGTGAGAAAGTATTAAAAACCACTTACTTTTTCTTCATAACAATAAAGTTCAATCTATAATTTTATAAAAGGGGAATCCTTAGCAATTGTGTGTTCAAATTCAATACCATGTCTGGATGAACCCTCCATGACATCAGTACATTTATTTGTGTGCTCTAAATTTCAAACTTTGGCAATTACAAGAGGAATCCAATTTCCCCAGACGAGTTTAATGTAAATAGAAGCAATTCGCTATCTGCCCTCCACAGTTTAACTGAAGTGGACCAGTGGGGATCATATTTCAAGTCCAGTTGGAGGCCCAGGCCAGTATAATGGACATGGATTCAGAAATCTTGGGCCACCAACTATGAAGCATTTCCCAAACACCAACTCCATGATATCATGGATTCCTTCTGAAGCTGAGCTACTTCTTAAAAATCTTAACAAAGGTTTTTTTTTCCCCTTTTTTTTTACTTTCAAAACAAAACCTTCCGAATGTGCCCTCGAAAACTTAGAGCACCAACGTACATTCTCATCGAAAATTGAAGTTGTTCCAGACACACCAATACGGTGAATACATGAGTTCAAAAATAAGGCAAGAAGGCATATTGGCGTCTGATTTTAGGGTTAGCACGAGTAATCTTTAGAGTGTCAGATAATTATTACTAGTATCCCAAACGTTAGGTAAAGAGGATCTGGAAACGTTGGGGTCTTTTGCAAAATCCTTTAAGTTTCCGAGTCAAGCAATTCGAGGGATTGGTTAGTAGAGGTGGCAACGTTACTAGATACTCCCTCCGTCCCACCAGTAATTGCATACTTTCTATTTTAGTCCGTCCCACCAGTAATTGCATGTTTTGACCTTT
>JAULKM010075552.1:0-11783 GCA_032355605.1 Rubia tinctorum
GCCAAACTGCAATTCTTCCGAATATGCACCCTATACAGGCCAGTAACAAGTAGACATTATGTACCAAAACATCATCAAATCGACAATGCAAATATTCACAAGTTATTAACCTTCTAATAGGATAGGAAAAGAGCAAGAAACAAAGCATGAAACTCACACTCGTTGCAAAAATAATGGCCACATTCCATCACAGTGCAATCTTTAGCGCTGATTTCATCAAAGCAGATTCCACAAGTTACAGCAGACGAAGAGGCATAAAACGAGGAACCCTGATCTCTCTTGACAGACAATCCAGCTACTTTATACATCCACTCCTCACCCATATCAGCAAATTTAGTCAAAACTGTCTCTACATCCCAGTGAAAATGAATCAGCAAAGTCCGGGCACAATGCTCCTTCAAAGACATCACATCCATTACTCTCTGCAAATCTTCCTTCTGCACAAACCAACAATCATCACTAAATAAAATATCAACTTTTATCTATTCGGATCGAAAAAGGCAAAGGCAAACATATCTCTCACCTGTGCAGCTAAAAGGGATTCTTTCTTGATCACCTGCAGATCCATACATACATAAAAAAAATAAATCAGTGGCTCTATTCTTTCTCAGTTTTAAGACATTCAAAGAAAGACAAGAACTTTATGATTTGGGTTCGAATTTTTTCCTTCTATAAATGTTAAACTTGCCCATCCCATCCAAATCATCAGTTGAACTTGAACGTACTAAAATTCAACAAAATACTCTCTCGGTATGTCACACCATTTAACATTCTTTATTCCTGAAGAAATCAAAATATGGAAGAAAATAAACACTGAATCAAATTATCATAATCAAATTACCTTACAGAACGGAGCTTTGGCGCCAGAAGATGAAGAGTTGGTCTCCATTTCAGCTTCTTCAATCCCATAAAGAGAATCGTTTACTTCATCTTCTTCTATTTCACCACAGTAAGAATCATCGTCGCTATCGTTGTAGTAATCCATGATCAAGAATCAAAAGGGCTCAAGAAACTATTTTTTCCAAGAATGTATAAAACGAAAAGGCAGATTTTATTTTTGGAGGGTGTGTTTTTTACAAGGGAATTAATTTGTGGGATTTACGGCTCTGATGAATACCTATTTTCGGAAGGAATCGTGTTTCATCGGGACGATGAATTATGGCGGTGATTATAGCCTTTATAGGTAACCTCTGAACTGCGGAGTCTCAAATCCGCAATTTTATTTATTTATTGCTCCTTTGCTTTAACCCTTCTTTATCTTTCTGCTTTAGACTTTTTCTTATCCGTGTACTTTGATTTGTTGCCTTGTCTGTCTAAGGAATGTAAAGCCGGGTTCCTACGTAATTTCCCAAAAAAACTTATGGGAAAATATAGAAATATGAGAAGGTTAAGTCTTAGGAGAGGCTCTAAATTTCTGAAAAATATATAGTAACGTGGGAAGGTTAAGTTTTCGGAACCATGATACATTTTAAGTGTGTGGAATTTGGCAAATTCTTGAGAAAAATTGGCAAATTCTTGAGAAAACCCGTCTTTCCACAAGTTTATGAAAATATAGAATTGAATTAGAATTATAGAAAAGTAAAAACTTTCAATTGCAATATTAAAAATTTATTATGCAACGTACTGTAGTTGTAAGCTTATGACCTGATTATTGCAATCAATTTTTTTTAGGGTTATTTACATTTATAACTAAAAGTTTAGGGTGAAAGTGAGAATATAACCCTGCAATATCAGAAAGTGTTAATAAAACCTCAACTAATTATTGTATGTGTCAATCTAACCCTAACTTTATGAAAATTTGAGTGGATATACCCAAAATCCCTTTCAGCATTGACTCTCTCAATTCCAGCAGTGATGAAATACTGAAATGACTAAAATACCCTTGATCTAGAAGTTAAAAAATTTATCCCCATAATACTCTGCCACCACCTCCAGCCACCACCGCTCAGCCAAGCGCTGGAAGTCCGCCACCCTGACCACAGTTGGTGGTGGTTCACCACCCCACCACCTCCCCGACACCACCATCGGTGATGGTTCACCACCCCACCACCTCTCTGACCCCACCGCCGGTGGTGGTTCTCCAACCCACCACCCCACTCTTGATTCAAATTGAAAACCCTAGAATCGATTCAAACTCCGGCGGAGGAGCAAATAGCGGCCCAGTTCAAATAAAAAATCCTAGACTCGATTTTCCAAAATTGTACTGGCTCGTACTGGCACTGGTACTAGCTCCCTCCGGTCGACAATTGGGGTGGCGGTGGTACATCTGAGAAGACGACGACAATTGGGTGTGCAATTTGAGAGGACAACAACAAGGCCCCTCATTTTCTTTTTCTTTTTAAATTCAAGGGCAAAATTATCTTTTTGCATAAATCTGGTCATAAATCAGTTGAGTAGAAAGTCAAACGAGTCAAGGGTTATATTGACACTTTCTGATATTGCAGGGTTATATTGACACTTTCAACCTAAAGTCAGGGTTATTTTAGCACTTTACTCAAACTTTTATCTTAATTTCTTCTAATTTGCAATTTAAACCTTGATTTTTCCATACCGTCTTTCAAAAGACGAAATCGTGGAATAATCGCTATACTTTTTAAGTTGAATACTGTATTTTTTTAATATTATACTCTACTCCCTCCGCCCCACAACTATTGGCCCCTTAACTTTTTCAAAGTCAAATTTAGTAAATTTTGACCATTAATATAAGTCTATATATAGATGATAAAAATATCATAAGATATTGTTAGATTCATTTTAACATCTATTTTCTGAATATCAATTTTTTTATATGTTGAATTGGTATACGTTGCTACTCCCTCTGTCCCTCTATATGTGTCTTACTTTCTATTCATCAGTAAAGTTGTTTCAATTTGCATTGAAAAAAAAATCTATAAACTACAAATGTAAAAATTATCGTATGATATATTGTTAGATTCAACGAAAAATATATTTTCAGAATAAGTAATTTTTATAATTTATTGTTATACATAATTTAAGATATTAAAATCATAAAATCATCAATGAATAGTGAAAAATGAAGAGGTGAGACATTTATAGAGGGACGGATGGAGTAGAGATATTGATGGTCAAAGATGAGCATTAAAGACCGTGAAAAAATAAATGTGCCAAAAATAATGGGATGACGGAGGGAGTATAAATTAATACTAAGTTTTATTTTGGAATGTATAACCATTAGACGGCATTATTTTATAATTCATACAACCAGTTGAGTGATTTGTTTCACTTTATTACGAGTCTTCCATAATTTTACAAATATTATAAATATACATCTTAAAATATAAATAACTACAACCAGCATTAAAAGTTAACAAATGATTGTCTAATTGTTAGGCGATATAACATGAGATTTTTTTTTGGAAAACATGACAAGGCTTTAATTATAAATTAAACATGTAACTAGATGTCTTCAAATATAAAAATGCAAGAACTATTGATTTAAAAAAATATAGTGCAACTTAAAAATTACAATGTTTAAATTTTTTTTAAAATGTAGTGTCTTACAAAATGCAAAGTACATACAGTATTATAACCAAAAATAAAAAGACTTACTTATTTCAGTCTGAATAGAACTATGGCTAAACAGAGATGAACTTAAACTCGGTGAGTTGAAAATGGAATAGTACGAAGTAATATAGAACTAGACTTCCTTGAATTAAGCTTTCTATTTAAATCTTTTTTTTTGAATAAATGAGTGTTCATACAAAAGTTTATCATGACAACATGAAGCTAGGAAGCAAATTTATACAAATGTTACAAAACAAACTCCAACTTAATCTTCAGATCTCTCATCATATCATCGATTTCGCCCGTTGCAAACAGAACTCCATAAAGCAAATTCTGCAAAACTGTACGACAGAAATAAGGTAAATATCAATATGATAACCAACGACTGATGAGGCAAGATGATCCAACAGTTTTGGCTAGCTGGAAGAAACAAATTTATATAGAGCATTGCAAAGAACAGATATTCTTTTGATTCTTTGTTTCTTTTGAGCATATTTAGAATCAAATCTCGAAATCGTAAGCAGAAAACCAGTAAGAGATCAATGTAAACAACGAAATCAGTAATTAAACTGACATGATTCAGCTACAATGGCTGCTATTCTACTGTCAGAATGTAAAGAAATGGCAAGAGCATCATTCTTCATGGCCAGGTTTGCAACAACACAACTACCCAAAACCCAGCAGCAAAAAGAACACAATCTTTGTTACTTAAGCCTAAATAAAGAAACACATGAGCAGAAAACTTTGTGTTTCGACTCAAGCATTTGATCAAAAGGCAAGTACGCAAATGCACCATATGGCATGAGATAATAAAACACAAACATAGAGTAACAATTCATAGAGGCTTTGTTGAAGATACAACCTCAACGCTTGGAGAATTGTGGTGCTTTTCGGGCTTTCTTGAGACCAACTTTCTTCCTCTCGACAACTCTGGCATCCCTGGTAAGCAGGCCTTCGACCTTCAGAGGTATCCTGTGGCTCAGACTCACTTTCAGCAATGCACGAGCAATGCCTAGAGATATTGCTTGAGCCTGTCCAGACAGCCCACCGCCATGTGCTTTCACAAACACGTCATAACTGGCATCATATCCTAAAACGGACAGTGGAGTCTTAACATACTGAAGCCACAATGGGTTCCCCTGAAGATACTCCTGAGTGCCACAATACAAACAAGAATCTTTACCAACATAACACATACTGAATAATAAAACACCAAAGGAGTATAATAAAGATAACATCTTGATAATCATCAAGCATTAAAAACCTCACTTTGCAATTGTACCCAATTCTAAGATGACCATATCTTTCTTTCATCATATAGCTATAAAAATCAGACCTTGAAAATGAAAAACTCAAATTTCAGCTAGATCTTGCACAACCCAACCCCATTACAATAAGAAAAAGACTGAAAACTAGTACTATCTCCGTCCTAGAGTCCAGTCATTAGTCCCTATTCATTTGATCAAATTAGCTCATTTTGATGACCATAAAATTTCATCGATATACAGGAAGAACATTATCGCATGTCATATTGTTAGATTCATTGTTACATATACTTATAGTCTAATTCCAAACATGTTGAGTCGGAGACTGCACAAAATACACATGAGGACATCATCATCAACTCAACTCATATCCTGACTAACAGTAAGTCCATAGCACAATTGCATAAGTAGACTAAGGCCAGGTTCTATTCGTCTGATTTGAACTTTACGGAACAAAATTAAACTCGACTAAGTGCCAGTGAAAAATAACAGTAGCAGGACTATGTGAAGCTATATTTCATATTTAACTAAACAGAACCAAATCGAATTGAACTGCACTTAAGCTGTAAAGACCGGAGCAAAATTATTTCCTCACAAATTCAAGAAATGGAGTAATTGGGTACCTGGGCATCGCGGTAGTTGATGATGATTTTACCAGTACCCTCTTTGAGCACAACCCGAGCAATGGCCTCTTTCCTGCGGCCGGTGCCCCAGATTGTCTGCGCAGCGAAGCCTCCGGGTAGCTTCGACTTCACAAACTGCCTAATGTCGGCGGTCTCCACCTCCGCCGTCGCAGAGGCGGCTGCCACGGCAGCAATGGTGGGCACCGGCGGGGATTTGGCGGAGAAATGGAGGGATTTTGAAGATGGAGAGAAGGAGAGAGATGGGCAATGGGGTTTGCAGGAAATCTGAGAAGAGAAAGAGAGAGAAGCTAATGATGAAGTGAGAGCGGCCATAGTCGCCATGGCTTCAAGCTTTTCTTTTTTTCTGGTAGTGAGGAAGAAGAAGGAGTCGAGGAATCTGGGGAAGGATAATAATTTTGGATAATGGAAATTAAATCGAGTATTTCAGATACGCCCATGAAGTATACTACCTCTGTTTCGTTGGTTGGGACGCCGCAAGTTTAGATACTTAGATTAAGGAGAAATAAATGAGTGAATATAACTGAATTTAGAAGGAAAAAAAAGTTGAATAAGTGGATGAAATGAAAGAATTTTGTCTTAAAAAATGTGTCAAATTCAAAAAAATAAAAATGTCAAATTGAGGGAGTTATTTATTTGGTAATTTCTTATCTGTCAAACAGTTTTCCTGATACCATTCGAATAAGTTATCATCATAAATATTCATGTTTGATAAACTTGCATTTTAATCTAAACCCGGCTAACATGGATAAACTTGCATTTTAATCCAAACCCTGCTCCAAGCCGCACCCCTTTTTTCCAAGCTTTTTTTTCCCCATTTTTTCATCAGGAGAGATGAGGAATAACAATTTATTTTTGTTATTGAATAAGTGTGAGATTTGTCTCCACGGATTAATTTTAATCTTCGACCTGATGGATTAGATCGTTGTATTCATGATGATAACTCGATTTAATTGTTCATATTGATGTATTCTTCTCGATCTGCTTGTACAGATCGTATGTTCACAAAAAAAATTGGTTTGATTTTTGAGTTTTCATAAATTTGGGTTCGTCAGATCTGTGTTTTTCAAGGTGCCGTTTGGACAACATAGATCGTGGTTGGATCAAGTGGTGTTACAGTTTTAGAAGATCTCTGTTTGACACAGTGATATTGATGCGTGATACACTCCTCTTTACCAAGTGGTCATATTTTTTCCAGGAAGCGAGTTAATATCCCAGAGTGCGATGTTACAGTTATTTTTATTGGATCTCTGATTTGTAATACTACGGACGATCAGTCTGGTTGACATGTAATTTAGATATTCTTGCAATATGTTAGTTATTGCTAGAGGCCAGTTAGGTTGGATGTCAATTTCACTCATTGTAATTGTCGCTGGACGTTTTTTCCAGCATTTTAGAATGATTGGTTTTTTTATAATAAAAAAAACTTGCATTTTAATCAGTCAAGTCCAATTATCAAACCTATTTTTAATAGAATGTGTTTGGATACAAAATTTCACTATCATTAGATTCATTACTCATATTCATAATGTGATATTTAAATATTATATTTTTTGAAAGTATGAAACAAATAGTACACCTACTTTTATCTTTTCTCTATTTTATTCAAAGAAGTCTCAAGTTGGAAATGGTATTTGTGAATTTGTGATTATATAATGAAATTGTCACACTTGTTTACCAAATGTCATTATTTATTATATTTATCTTTGTTTATTTGGTTATTAAGCATAGTGAAATCAAGACTAATAATAAAGTCAATGATGGTATTTTACCTTTGCATAGTCTCGATCCACAAGGATTATTGAGTGTAGTGAAATCAAGGTTTATGATAAAGTTGACAAAATTTTATAGTGTTCTACCTTTATGTAGTCTCGATCCACTATAGAAAGGCCCGACACCAAGATTCATTAAACTCAAGTGAAGTGTGAGGTGTTTATGACATTAAATTACCATATTTAATCCATACTTTCACAAGGATAGAAAATTCGCTTTCAAACTAGTACGATACCACCTTTTTTTATCGAATAATTGTCGTGCTAACTAGTGATACCAGCAATTGATAGTATTCAGAGGTTTTGGTGTGAACTTCCAAGATAGAACCAATAGGGACATGGAAATCATTATTGAAGGTCTTGACTATATTATCAAAGTAGTACCTACAGTTGAAAGCCTTGGATTTTCATCAAGGTTAGTCACACTACATGAATAACCAACATTACGCCCGACTTGGATCATAGATCTCGGCATTGAAGACCAACACACATGAGGGCCGGTAGTCAATCTCGGTCTAACATCAATTAAAGGCTTCACCTGCTCGAGGTAGAAACGGACAAAGGGCAGCTAAGAAAACTCTAATTCTTACCTTCCTGGAAAACTATTCATTTCAGCATTCAAATATCAATTCAAAGGCGGAATACACACTCAAAAGTGCAATGCACCATCGGTTACAACTATATTTGAAAGTCTCATTCCCCTACTTTGCTTTAGAAGCGCACTTAGAAGGGTCGAGTACCATGACTCGGTTGTACACCATTTTAGAAGATCTCTTATATTTTGAGGTAGAGGCGGATTAGGTCGAGTAGGAGAACGTGCTCTCCTTCCCATCAGCAAAACATTAGTTACAATTTACTGATTACATTTGCACCAAAACACTATGGTGTCTATATTTAACCCCGAAATTGTAAACAAAATAATTATTTAATAACGGGATGGACGACTATTTCAGCATCCCACCCATCAAACATTTCGACACATCTATGCTATTTTCTAAAAAAACAATCGATAGTATAAACTAAGATGCATAAATTCAACAATTTTCTTCGTCACTCTACACATGAAAAGCCGTTACATTTGCAACTAACATCAATATTTTGATATTAGTCCCCCATGCTGCATATCATTACAGTGTCGTTTTGTTCTCTCCTAATTCCAATCCCTCGAACTACAACCGGTGATCACGGAGGCGGTGGCCGGATTCAACATTTCCCTTGGTTATCAACGACCTGAATTTGCTGCTCCGCCCCATTTTCTGATGCGGTTTTCAGCTTCTCTGGCCTGAAATTTTGCAAGTATAAACCGCATTTGAATTGGAGAAATGAAACATCTTGCCAAAACAAAGTAGAGAAGAAAACTCACTTCTTTATCCCAGCTTCTAACCGATGCAATGATTGCTAAGATGGCAGTCTGCAAAACTATGCCTCCTACCATCCCACCCCATATCCCCTGCATATCCACCCACATTATACGTATCATGTTATCGAACGTTTCTGTAATGCACGTCGATTTATGGTTTAGGGTTTAGGGTTCGGGGTTCCGTAACATGTCTCCCAAACGTAAGGTGAAGCCCATCAGTATGCCCGCAGGCAGTCCCACGATGTAATAACACGCGATGTTCACGTACGCGATCAGTGACTGCCATCCCGCTCCAATAGCAACTCCTGTCAGAAAAAAATATATATTAATTTTCACATATATATATATATATGTTAATACACACAGTCACCATCAGTGTGAGTTTCACGTTCTATCAGTACCAGATAAGACGGGCTGAACGCTGTTGAGAAGAACAGTTGCTCCGAGCAAGGATGCCAATCTGGTGGTCTCTCTTGCAACTGCATCACTGATTGTGAAAAGGCTCGGGAAGTAGTCTCGCGTCGCGAGCACGACAACCATCATAAGAACACCGACGGACAATGATGTGATGGTCACCACCACCACCGCGAACTTGGCTGACTGAGCATTCCCGCCACCTAGTTCATTCGATACTCTAACGCTGTAATAAAAACATAGTTAACCGTCTCTTTCAGAAATAATGGATGAATAAAATATATAGTATCACCTTATTGCAGCATTGAACCCCAAAGCAATCATCATATCCCATCCTTGAATGTTCATACTGCAAAATACATTTGACAAACGACAAAGATGGTTTCAATTTTCAAATGTGTGGCCATAAGAAAAGCAATTATTGAAGAAAATTACCAGATGGAAATGGCGTCCACTGGAACAATGGGATTTTGCAGACGACCAACAAGCACGACTAGTATCATCAGATACCAGAACTCCAGGCTTCAGTTTTGGCACCAAACCATAGTTTTGTCATGGAACCAGATTGAATTCTCAGATATGCATCGGGTTTTTAAGCATTCAAATGAGAGATACAAAACAAAATCACATACCATAACATGACAGCGGATGCAATGGAAAGCTTGAGAAAGCCAAGCAAGTCGCGAAAAGCAAGCCATGAGAATCCACTCCAAGCTCCATGTGACTTGGTAAGGACAACGTATAAGAACTGCCTGATCACTAGAAGCCATTGCGACGTATTTACAGAAACTGCAGCTCCAACTAAGCCCCAACGAAGCTGAAGAATGAGAAGCCAACTATACGCGCAATGAAGAATCAGGACACGTATCGATATCCATAGGATAACAAGGACATTCCTTTGGGCTTGCAAGAACTTCTGTATCGGAAAATTGAGAGCATATGCATATAGCTGAGGGATCAGATAAAGGGAATACTTTCCTGCAGCCTTGGAAATGTCGGGAGTTTCCCCGAAAAATTCAGGAGGTGCAAAGATGTAAACCGGAAGCAAAATGGTGGCGGCGGAAACCAAGATGATCCATGATCTTTGCATGTATATGCCGAGCATTGTTCTCTCTCCAGCACCGTATGCTTGTCCACATAATGTCTCTAGCGCGCTTGCCATTCCCAACTGCGCAAGTTTATTCAAATGAAGAGAAAAGAAGCAAAGAGTGAGCAAAGAATGCAGAACGATGATTTACCATGAGTCCATATGCAAGACCAGAGATGACAGAGTTGCCAATGGAAACCGCGGCAAGAGTAAGATCCCCAACGAGGCCTGCAAACGTGAGCGTGATAGCAGACAATGAGTACTGACAAACTGCTGTGAGAATCACGGGACCTGCGATTTTCCACAACTTAGTCGATTCCACAGCGAAATTTCTGACAAACCCTGAATCTTTCTGGTGTTCTTCATGATGATGATAACCGAGAAGTGGTTCTTCTGAAATGCTCCCCATTGGTTTGGTGAAATGAGAGGACTTTTCAGGCTCTTCTTCAAATACGGGCTGAAATGGTAGCATCAGCTTGTCTCCTTCCAATGATTCTCATTGCCCTGAAAGGGGTCAGAAAGTTTGAATAGTGGTTACTGGTTAGATATCTACAACCAGTCAACCACCACTGACAAACACATGTTAAATCATGAATGAATGTCCAAACTCGGACTCCTCGTACATATAGAAGATGACAGGGAAAGTTTACCCGGTTGTTCTTCATTCCACAGCTAGCTAGCTAGGCTGCTCTACCTACCGTTCCACAGCCTTGCCTGCTAGGCAACTACTCACCATTCCACAGCAACCCAAGAAAACAAAATCAAAACTCTAATACGTACTAAAATTGGATTAGCTTTGGTAATAAAACACTCCCATTTATTGAATATGTTTAGGACCAAGCTGTCAAATTATTACAAAACACACAATATCAAAAATTCTTAAAACACGGGTGAATCGAATGAAGGCACCATAAGCCCATAGGAGGTCAACAATCCCTACAAATTCAAACAATCTATGGATCCAAGTAAATGATTTGTGACTGAACTGATGCTCTTCGGAAACTGAGCAACTCTCTCATCAGCTCCTTCAGTGAATCCCATCCTGCATCAGTTGCCGCAGGCTTAACAGTCATTTTCTCGAGAATGGGTGAATTTGCGAGCAGAAATTTGATGAAGATGAGCTCTTGTCTAAGACCAGAGATGCCAGCAATCTTCACATATTGCAGTTGATTGAACAAATAGTTATCAAAATCAGCTTCCAGTAAATTAAGACCAGCTCTAACAGCATTCTGCTCCTCAGGCCGAGACTATCAAAAAGTCCGTCAAACAAGAAGTTAGTAAACTGAAAACACAAACTGCCAAGAACTATATTCAAATCATTACAAAAACGTGTGAATTTCCTATAAATAGGTCATAAACATGAAAACTTTGAAGTGATTACCAGCATTTCAAGCTCCTGAAGATTAGGAGAACTTCTTAGAAGGCAAAGAGCAGCCATACTTTCCTCCACGTCGTTGAAATTGATCCGAAGTGAAAGAAAACTGAGCTCAACGCAAGGGAGAGGCAGTCTTGCAGGGACCTTTCCGGCTGTCAAATACTATATCACGATATGACATGGAACTATAGTTAGTTACAAATGAATAGAGATTGTAAATCAACAGAATATTGACATTGGTCAAAAAAAGATACCTTCAAGAAATAGCTCTGCACCTCAAGCCTCTGGATTCGAGGTAAGTGAGCAAAAAACTTAATCAAATTCCCAGCGCTTCCAAAGGTAAG
>JAULKM010075581.1:0-11781 GCA_032355605.1 Rubia tinctorum
AATTTCTTCTAATTTACACTTTAAACCTTGGTCTTTCCATGACTTATGGAAAGACCGTCTTTCAAGAGACGGATTCATTAACTAAAAGTAAATATCAAATGACCTAATTAGTCTCACTAATTATAAAATGTCTTCATTTAACAGTTATTCGGTCTAAAATAATACTTTGTCATATATAATAAATAAATAATATGTATTCATATTTCTATCAAAAGTACTATATGATTGTATAAAAAGATCCAAACATTTTGCTATTTCAGATTATGTGTTTATTTGGATTTTCTTTAGTGATATATAGTTTGAGATATTTATGTTTTTAAATATATCTTTAGAAGTTATATATTTTAATAAGTTATGATTAATTATATATCGTAAATAATTAAAGTCAGTAACATATTATAATATTAGTATGTTATTTTTAGACTACTTAGGTTTAGGTCAGTCAAAATGACTTCAATATTCCCGGTTGACAGCACAAAACAAACAATTTTTATTATATAGTGCTTGAGTTAAAGAATTTAAGTCAGTATCATATTATAATATTAGTATGTTATTTTTAGATAACTTGAGTTTAGCTTAGTCAAAATGACTTCAATATCCCCGGTTGATAACACCAAGCAAACCATTTCTATTATATGGTGCTTGGGATAAAAGTTTCAGTATCAATATAAATTTTTTATTATACAACATTGAGTAATTATAAGTTCATGACCCAATTAATGCAACCCGAAAATTTTATCTTAATTTTTTATAATTTACATTTTGAACCTTAGTATTTTCATAACTTATGGAAATACCGTCTTTCAAGAGACGGACTCAAAAAATAAAGGGAAAAGTGCAAAACATTACCCTATTAAACTGAGAAAGTGCAGGAATGAACTTGTAAAATCTGAAAGTGCAAAATTAACCCTAAGTCTTTGAGCAATAGTACAGATATACCTAAATTGCACAATTCCGACATTGAGCGGCTAAATTCAGGTATTGACCTAATATGAAAAGACAAAAATACCCCTAAACTTAAAACTAAAAATTCAATGACAAAAATATCCCCTGTGGTTCTTCATCTTCATCTTCAAGACTACTTCAAGCACCACTACCTCCACCACTTCCACCACCACCACAGCCGGCGATCAGAATTTTGAGTCTCATCAGAAATTTATGAAATTATTCATATACTTCGCTGGAATCTAGAGTACACCACCATGGGCTTCGCTCACCACTCCAGTTCACCGCTGCCAATTCACTCCACTGCTCCAATTCACCGCTACCTACATCCGATGGTGTCTATTCTTATACCTTGTCGGGATTTGGAGTACACCGCCTTGAGCTTCACTCCACCCCCGTCCACCTCGTCCACCCCCTCCACAAATCTTTGCCATCGTCCACTCCCACCCCCACCCTCACCCCCCGCCGTGCGCCACCACATCCACCACCACCCCTCTCCTGGATCGCGCAACCAAATCCACCACGACCAATATAACCCCCACCGCGCCACTACCACCTCTCTCATGGACCTCGCCACCACAACCATGCCACCATCGTAACCATAACCTTTGTCGCGCTCCATTACATGCACCACCACCCCTCTCCTGGTTCTCACCACCACTGACCCTATCCTCCCCCTTCTTCTCTCCCCACCATCACACAACCCGCTTTGAGTAGCTCAATTCGCTGACATTTCGATCAACGATTTCCCGGGTTAATTTTGTACTTTTAGATTTTACAAGATTATTTCTGCACGTTCACTCAAAATATAGGGTTAAAATACACTTTTTTCTAAAATAAAACTCCAGTTCAGTTTAGACATGATCTTAATTTGTTCCACAAATAACTTCATCGTAAAGCACAATATAATAAGAATTGTTTGCTTCTACTATCAACCGAGGGTATTTATGTTATTTTTTACTTCCCTATTAAATTAAAACGACATCGTTATGACTTTCTTACCTCCTCCTTTGTTTCCAATTACGGAGCTTCGTGAAGTCCAGATGATATTGACGAGTGTGGAATTCGGGTAGGGTTCTACATATTGATTTTGAATCATAGTTCAAGGTTGTCTCGTGGATTTTGTGCCTCCACCGCCAATGCCTTGGGCCCATGGGGTGAAGACTTTGATGGTCTGACCAAGATTACTTCCGATGATAGAGTTCCAACAACTATCATCATCGGTTTTTTAGGATCTTGAAAGGTACTTCCTTTTTGAGTAACCAGTGTGATGTTTAATATTTTGGTAGTGGAGTAGAATTTTGATGATGTTTGTCTATTTAGTTCTTACATTATGGAAGTTCAATGTTTGCAGACAACATTGTGTTATCGTATATTGACTGCTGATCATGGAAAAAGGATTGTGGTTATCGAGAATGAGGTAAGGAATTGAGCTTTTTGTATGTTGTCATTATGTGAAATTTCGATTGTATCTTTGGTGCGTGTTGCTTGGACTAAGCTATGTATTTGAAAGAGAAGTAAGAATATATAAGAATTTTACCTTCAATTTTCAAATGAACAAATCTTGAAAGTTGTACTTCTAGCAAATAAGACTTATGATTTGCATTGAAAAAGTTGATATCGATGGTTCATGGTTGATGCAAAATTAGGTGATACAGAGGGCATGATAATGCTTAATAATGGGTGCATGTGTTGTACTTTAGAGGTGATCTGGTGTGGATGATAGAAAAGGACAAATTTGATCACAACAGAGACCACTGGTTAGTAGATTCTGTTTGTATTAAGTCCTATAATTTTTGAAGTTGATATTCTTTGGTTTTCGTACAGGCGTGGCAACCACCATCTATTATTCTGGCATTTTATGCTAAAGATCAAATTTTCAATGATGTTAAACTTGATGGCATTGTCATGTTAGTTTATGCTTAACATGTTTCTCTGCTCTTGGATAATGTTAAGCAAGAAGGAGTAGTTAATGAAGCAGTTGAGCAGATTGGTTATGTTGGCCGCATTATAATTAACAAAGTACATAATGTTTATAGGCGTTATGCTTATTTATGATACCTGGTCCCTATTTTCTTTAGTTGCATCAAGGCTTGTTCGAAGTCCAAGAATCACATAATGCATCTGCTATATAATCTAGAATAATATCTTTAGTTGAGTTTAAGTCAAAGAGATCGTATCTTTACATTGTCAGGTTGCTAGGAGTGTGTGTGTGTGTGTGTATTTTGAGAACATTCTGGTTATTTAAAGTAGATTTATAGATCAAGCCTTAGCTACTCAACTTGTTGTACGTGGATATTCTGGCTATTAATTTCCCTGTTGGTCCTTTCACTACAAAGGTCAGTGCCCTTTGTGACTTGTAATGTCAATTCCTTCTGATTCAAAATAGTTTTTTTCGTAAATAAATTATTAATACTAGAGGAGATGGTTGGAATGCTACTTTTAAACAATATTCTTGCTGGCTGATATGATTACCATGTGCTATTATATTTTGATTAACGATTTTATATTTGGGGCTTCATATTATATGAAATGAACATCGTGCCTTTTGTTTTTGGTTCTACGTATGAGATGCAACTCTTATACTTTTTGGTCAGTAGTTTCTACAGTGCAATCTTTATTTTTTAGTTGTAGGGATGGAAGAGAGTAAGGTTGGGAGTTAGTGGTAGTGAAGAAGGCAAGTAGTTTCTTAACTCAATGACTTTATACTTGATTGGCCCATTTCTTAGTTTCATCAACATGTACCAGTTTCTTCTGTTACTTCTGTACAAGCTTTTTGTTAACTGAGGTTGGCTATCTGAGCTTGTAGAATGGATTATTAGGTTGAAATTGTCATGTGTGGCTCAAAATGAAGAATTTGGGATTTCAGTTTTGCATTCATCAAGCAGTAAACTTTATTCCGAGCGTCTGAGTACTTAAGATTTCATTGATGAACATGTTTACAGATCGTGCTTACTTTTTTATCAACTCATTTTAAAAAATGGAATTTGCGTAATGTTTTTGTCGGGACTTTTATTTTTGTTTATGAATTAAGTTGTGAGAAAGGGAACTTTTAGAAAATGAGGAATTTAAAAAAAGGGAACTTTGATTGCATATCTTTGTTTATCATTTTATGTTTGGGGTTGAGAGTTTTGTTGTGCATCCTCGCTATTTCCTTGTATGCATTGCATTATCCGGTACAAGGTAAATACGTTGTAAGTGATGCTTTCAGTCCTGTAAAGGCTTTGTGGAACTCCAGTATATCAATCATATGTGTTACAATATAACTAAGGTATACACCATGTTTCATTAATTACATCATGGTTCTCCATCAGAGTAGTATCACACTAGCTGCTATGTACAAGCTCTTACAAAACACAGTCTTTAAACTGTCCAATCTCCCCTATCTGCAAGCACACACTCTTTTCCTGAATTCATTTCTCTTCACATTCAAACATGGGGTTTGTAGCATTTGTACCATCTTTTTGACACGATTAATGATACAATTACCGCTTTCAATTTTTTTCATATGCTATTTTCTTTAATGACTGACATAAGCTTGTTTACGTGAGTATAAAT
Source organism: Rubia tinctorum (assembly GCA_032355605.1). Classification (NCBI taxonomy): domain Eukaryota; kingdom Viridiplantae; phylum Streptophyta; class Magnoliopsida; order Gentianales; family Rubiaceae; genus Rubia; species Rubia tinctorum. The sequence continues at coordinate 4,504 of JAULKM010075581.1, forward strand.
TTGGAGAAGGCATCTTCATATTGAGCAGACGAAGCCAAAGCTAATAAAATGAGATTCGATGTTGGATGTTGTCAATATCTTCTTCCCTTTTTTAATTGAGTGGTTGATTTGTGGTCTTGCTCGTCTGTCCGTATTAGAGGTTAAATGAAGTCTAAAATAGTGTTATAAGCTTTGTCTCGAGCTTTCAAATGAGTTGATATATATGTGGTTCTTCATATGAGTTGATGGTGTTATAAGCTTTTTCTTGCTTGGCTTTCCTAATTCTTCCTGCAAATTCTAATGTGACTGATGTAATGATGTTTAATGTGACTTGACATGCTTTCATTGACTTCATATCCTTCTTCTTAAGTATATATAAACATAGACAACATCGCTGGTATAAAAGTGGCTGATGTTTAGTGTGATTTGGGCATTCTAATAGTGCTGAAATTGTTCATTTAATTTTTCTGAGAAGAAAAAAGAAAGTCACATTGGATGTGGATTGAGTGAAAAACCTTGTGTGCGATGGAGCATTTAGAGCTAGACTCCCTTATCTCCAATTTATGTGTATTTCAATTCAATTTTATTCAATTTAGCAAAATATTAAATTGATATTACTTAGCTTAATTTTAGTATGTTATTCATAATTTTCAATTTTCAATAATTTTAAATAAATTCGACAAAACGGAACTAAGTTTGCTTATCCTTTCCTATCCAAACATACGGTAACAAAATTGTTTGGTGGGCTAATAACATGAATTCTCATAGATCTCTATTACGCAAACTATGGTTAGTTTGATCATCATAAAAAAAAATACAATATATGTTTGATATATAAAGTAACTACAATATATGTTTTATTTATATTCCCCATTGTACAGTTAAAAGAATGTGTTAACACAAAATTTTATTATAGGCCGACTAAACATTGGACAAATCATTATAATTAGTATATGTGATTTGATTATTTTTATTTATTGGTGAGAATGTAAAAAGAGAATACTAATGTACCTACAAGTTAAAAGTATTATCAGAGTGTACCTTCTTAGAAATTTGGATGTGCGGTTAGTAGTGATGGTAAAATTATAGGGATTTTTAATACTGTGTTATCATTTATGGGTTGTAGAGAAATTGACGGAGAAGCATTGGAGCATCTTCTTACATGCAATATTTTGGCCGCGGCGGGTCCTCGGTGTTCTTTCCACCTTATACAAGGTTTTGACAAATGATTTGTTATTGCTTTGATATCTCTTCATCATCTCCTCCTCCTAGTTGTTTATATATTTAGTTGTGAATTTGGTAAAAAAAATCATACTCGTACTTGAGCGATCAGTTCTTCTGCGGATGTAGAAAGAAATGGAAAGTAATAGTTGTGATGTTAATCAATTTGACGAAGATGTGGTTTTACCAAATCGAAAGAGACATCTGCACACACAAGTTGCTGGAGGGAGCAATGCAAACGAGTATGATGCTCTTCACTATGAGTTGTTGATGTGTTACCCTAATTTATCGGATAAAGAGATTGTGTTGGCATCGAGATTGGCTCCTTTTGAAGCTGCAAAGGTATCTCAGATTGTGCGAGCTAAGGCTGAGCTGAAAACCGCGAAAGCAGCTAGGGTTGTGGTAGCTGCAAAGAATCTCTTCCAATAATCGATAAATCATGCCTCACTAATATTTTCAAGTATTACCGTGACAAATATTTGATTAATAAATCACCTAGGCTTTAATTGAGATTTCTTATATTGAACCTTAGTTTCTTTTGTTTCACACTATGTAAATTTTAAATTTGATAATAGTATATAATAAATCATTGTTCGCTGAAAGATTTGATTCATGTCATTGTCCCCTTATTTGCATAGATCTCATAAAAAACTGCAGGAAAATTTTGAAAAAAACAAGGACAGTGATATTTAGTTTAATATAAAAATAATTTAAATAAAAATATTAGTGAAGTATATTTCATTAAATGGATTATCTACCTCATAATTCATATAGTTCTTAGATCACTAAACTCTAAACTTTATTTAAATGGTTTGTTTTCAATTAAAATGTGATATGTAAAAAAATGAAAATTTGACCCCAATTTTTCAATCAATTACACCCATGATGCGCGGTGGGACTCCCGCTAAAATTCATAAAAAAAATTATATGTAGTTATTCAATCTGTTAGATTTATCTCATTACATTTCTAAATTATTAATATTTGTTAATTTATGATATTATTCATGAAATCACTCATACAAAACCTTAGAGGGTGTACAATGCTAAAGTCCCAACTTGAAAATTTTGCACTCTCTTCTGTCTTTCAAATTTCACAATCATTCAGTCACTTCATAACATACAATCTCTTCCACATCATTTTTTTACTAGCCCCACTATTTTTCACTTATTTCCAACTTGCTATTTATATTTGCAAATTAGTTATTAAAATAGAATAAATTCACTTTAGTTGCCTAAATATTTCATTTTGTATTAATACAAATAAAATTTGTATTTAATAATTTGGAGCTGTGAAAATTATTTATTTATTAATAAAAAATAGAATTATATATACTATATTTGATAATTACATTAAATAAATAAATATGAATTGTGTAGTATTTAGAATAAATTAATTTTTGAATCCACAATAATACGTTAATGTTAAACCTACATTAATTATGTAATTAATAATGTTAACGGCATAGATTTTTTTACTTATGAATCAAAATATTATAACAATAAATAATGTTAAAAGTAAAGTTAAATTAAGTTAAAGATATGGCTGAAGAAATTTTAAATGAAAATAATTTAATATCAACCAAAACAAAATACAAAATGCAATCATAAATAAGATAATAAAAAAAATACATAGAGAATACTGAAAATAGTGAAAGATAAATAGTAAGTTGTTACTATAATTTGGAATTGATTAATTAATGAAAATGATTTCATGCATGTTCGAGCAAATTTGCTTTTAATTGATGATGTGTTGGTCTATGACAGATTGCAGATCTTCTATAGATATATTGGGCAAAATAAGCTCAGATGTCATGATTTAGACTCCATTGCAGTTCATCATACAAAGATGCCACCAACTGGGTATGGTTATAGTCGAGACCATGCACCATGCTATCATCCTCAACAATCATGTTATGCAATATAATGCATGCTAAAAAGTCTTACTTACAAATTGCATGTCCCACATATATGTCGAGTTGCGAATGATATGGAAACGAACTTTGGTACAACCCAAATGCACGTTTAACATCCTTTTGATAGCTCTTGAAGTTGTGTAAAATACTTTTCCTTCTCATCTATTGGGATGCGAATAGCCGGCATAAATGTAGCCCAGTCCGAATTTATTCCATCTGTTAGATAGTATCCCGTCTTATATGTGTTCCCACTAACCTAAAAGCGATCGGGTGGTGACTTTCCCAACATAACCTCATCAAATAATGGAGATCGATCAAGGAAATTAATATTGTTAAATAAACTCGGAACACCGAAGAATGCATTCCAAATGTGTGAGTCATGAGAAAAAAATACCTCCAATATGATTGTTAGTCTCCCACTTCTCCATGCAAATTGACCATGCCATGCCTTAAAACAATTATTTCACTCTAAATACACCACATCCTAACATTATGAAAATACATAATCCCTTCCTTTTCGGAGGAGATACACCACATCTTTCTATGTTGACTTCCTAAGGTAAGTAGGACCGAACATATCAATTACATTTGTGATAAATCTTTGGAATGTCTCCTTCACTGTACTAGATTTGATTCGAAAGCACTCATCCACCTGATCATAGGCCAAGTCATAAGGTAACATACGCATTGCAACAACACACTTATGATATTCATGAAACCCAAGTTTAGACCGCATCTGGTTTTTGCGTGAAATATTGACCATGATTGTGAACACCCTCCACGACACAGAGAAACAACTCCTCCTCATGCAGAATCTTTTCTGCAACACCTTATTTGGTAAGTTTTTGTCCCTGGTGAAGGAAAAAAATAGTCTTCTAACAGAATCTGCTGGCCCTCTGCGTGACCTTATCCATTGTTTTTCTTTTACGCCTTGGGATCCTTCTAACTGTTCCTCTTTGTCTAAGGTGAGAAAATTATTCCTCATAGAAATCTTTAGCTTCCGAGTATGCTACCATGTAAGATTCCATGAGAGCATCAATATTGAAAGTTGGAGAAATGACATTTTGTTGGGCATTCGAGATTTCCCCAAACTCATCTTCATCATCTATTTGGGTTTTAGTATAATTTGAGTTGCAGTGAGGAGAAGATTTCATATTTAGGGTGTGTTCGGTAGGTCTGGGCTTATAAGGAAAGTTAGCTTATGCATATCTGTGAGAATAAGCAGCTGAAAAGCAAAACACTTTTAGTGTTTAGTAAATTAGCTTATAAGTGCTTTTCAGTCTTAAAAGCAGTTGAAGTGAAGTGCTTCTGATTTAAACAATGACTATTTTAGACATGTATATTAATTTGCTAATATCTCATACCCCAAAAGAGTTCTTCAAGAAACCCCCAACATCTAATTATCCTTGCCCACAAAACCAACAATCATATTGCAAAAATAAGATCAAGTAAAAATATCATAATCAAACATTTTTATAGGGAACATCAATTTACCATATAGCTAGGGCATGTGCAACAAGTATTGCAACAAAAAAATACAGTGAACCAAACATCGCATTAGATTCCTAGCCTGAAGCTTCTGCTCATTTTTTGCTCTTCTAATTTTGCAGCTTGCTGAATTACAAAGAATCTGATGGAAGCATTGGCATTGTGCCATTGGTAAAGCAAATACCACATAATGGTATTCCTGTATGTATTTTCAGGTATGCAATAACATAATAACATAGTAAATCCACCACAGTAGACATGATTCACATGAATAACTTAATTTGCAAATGCAATTGAAAATTTTATTTGTATGACGGGTGATCAAGATTCCATTGTGTCATTGCTTGTCTCGCGTACTCTTGTTTATGAACTTGCTCACAATATGAAGCTAAAAACTACACTACCATATGAACTTGGTTTCACAAGGGCTAAGTGGGAGGTTAGGTAATGATATGTGGTGGTAAATTAACCTTTGTAACAGTGAGGGGAGTTGCTCACATGTTTCCATATGCACAACCTTCAAAGATATATACTACTATAGATCAATAAAATCAACATAATGGATTTGCTTAAGAAGGATGATTTGAAACCAGAGAAAGCATCACACTATCACAAAATACACAACACAATGGATAACTAAACTTAAACGGAGAATTAACCTCATGATAAAAAAACTGAGAATTAACCCTAAAGTAATTTTACGAAACTAGCATAATCTCAAATCAAGCAAATTATTCCACATAAGGTGTCATATACATAAGAATCCGAGAGATAAAACAATCCAGTCCTGATATTATTATAACGATCTCAACTTTCAACCGTACAATGCAGTTGATTAACGTTGCATATCCACAGTAAGTTTGAGCTGATCATGAAGATGAAGAAGAGCGGAGACTTAGGAAAAGGGATGATGTAAAGATATGTGACGAGAAAGATGCTATAAGTATCTTGATGATAGCGATGAAGATCGCGACATAGAGGCCGGTTTCACGACATCTTGAAGGAAGAAAAACTAAGTGCCAGAAATGGTCGGAAAGTGGATGCGGAAGTACTTCAAAAGATTGAAGAAGAAGAGAGGAGGCATGAGGGTGTTTTCAGAAATAGTGGAAAAAGTAAATAAAAGGATTTATGGTTTTTTAGAAACAGGTCTACCCCAACTTCTATATTCCTGAAAAAATAGATTCTGCTTTTTGTAAAAGCACCTTATTTATGAGTTACCAAACACAAAAAAAGGTTGGGCTTATAAGCAAAACAGCTTATAAGCCCAGTCAAACTCACCCTCATGTATTTCAAGAGAGGCATTAGGGAAATTATTAGCAAGAGAATGGAAAGGAATAAGAGGAATGGTTGATAAGTGAATAAAATTATGTGAATGTAGAGAAACTGAGATGAAGTTATATAGAGATATTGAAATGTGGAGTTTATTGAATAAATTATTGCATAAACACGTTTGCAATGTCATAATTGATGGGTGTTGAAAACTTGTCAAATCATGTTTAAAATTATGAGTGAGTGGTCCATTCTCAATGAATGTTTGTTGTAGTATTAAGGGCGAGTAGTTCATTCGGTATAGAGGTGGCCAATTAGGAATGACTAGTCAAATCATGCATTCATCCAAGTTTGAATTATTGTTGATGACTAGTCAACTCACTATAATAACTCACAATACATTAAACACCTAAACAAATTAAAATTTATTATTCAAATGCAACGAGTTATATCAAGTGCATGAAAATAGATTATTATACTAAAACAAGGAACATCACAACTAATATAATCGTGAGTAATTTTTTCACATACATTAGTACAATCACAAGAATCATAATATAAAAATGTTAAACATACAAAAATAAAGATGGTTTTGATACCACTTTAAGGAAACAGATTATTTAAATTTAATAAGTGGAATATAACATTGATTTTATGCCAAGAACACTCTGTAATCTATAAATATTATGTATATAAATTTCAACCCGAGATAAATCCATTGATGATCATCAAGTCGAGGTGATTTTGACCACAGGTCGCACACATACCCAAAGTTTATCAGTATCCATACAAAATTCTCTCTAGAATCTTATCTCATATGATTGATTGACTATTGAAATGACTGATTAGATCTGAATGCATGTTGTATATTTTTGCAATAGTATGAACTATGAATTTCTTTAAAAATTTCATTAGATTACTTAACAAATATACCTTAAGTTTATTTATCAAATAGTCCTTAAGATATTTTATCTTTTAATTAATCACCTAATTTGTTTAACATGATACATAATCTTTATTTATGTGACCCTTTAAATATCTAATCACGCTGTTAATAAATATGAATTGATTTTAGAATATAAACTAACAACTTTATCCCTTGCCTCATGATGACTTGGACAACAAGGAGATGGAGTTGATATATTGTCTAACAGATATCTCACATGAGCTAGTAACCCTTTATTTTCAGTCGGTAACGAGAGATGCATGGATCGAAACCTCTAGATCCGACACATGAATGCTGCTGATTCTTGCTCATGAATATGGTTTCCCATGATACTCTTTGTCCTGGTTGTAATTGATCTGTTGATGGAGATCCTGAAATGACTACTACCATAAATGAAAACATTCCACGTCTTGATCAAACATTCAAGGGTTTTGTTCGTGATCCTCTAAGTGACATGGTTGG
>JAULKM010075592.1:0-11781 GCA_032355605.1 Rubia tinctorum
TTGGTTATGAACAGTGGTAAAAAATATACTTTTTATAGCGCCACTATATATCTCGGTTATTAAGGAAAAAATCAAGGTAAAAACTCTTGCAGAACCAAGGTAAAAGGTATTGTTTCTCTTAGTGTATAACCTTTTATAAACAAATAATTAAATTAAATAGTTTAAAAAGGCTTGTATCTTAACTTAAATGATTAAAATTAATAAATTATAAGCATAAACATTGAAATATTCGTCTGGAATGATGCAAGTATATTATATGCTACTTTCCCTGTCTCATAAAAATGGTATAATTTAAAATAATATGTTGGTCAATAAAATGAACCATTTATTGTGTAGGTGAGGATGATGGTCAAACCTAAAAATTTTAGGTGTCAATTATACCTTTAACTAAATAGAAAAAGTTCAATTATAACTTTTAGTTAACACTCGAAAATTTTTTATTGGACCCTTGTCTACTCACGTAAAACTCTCACAAAATAAATTTTAATATTAATATGTAGTTGTCCATATAAATATAAAAAGATTTAAACGTATAATTAATCAACTGTTATTAATTGATTTATTTGTTGAGGGTACTGTCCACATTTACCCAATTACTAATTATAAGAATAGAATAGTATCATAAGTATTAACTACAATTTCATATAATCATATTAACCTTATACAGTATAAACAATCGTAATAGTGATTATTTTAATTTGATCCGATTTTAATACTAACATGATTTTGTTTACTTCATAAAAAAATATTTGCCAAATTCAAAACTCCATTTGATATTTATGATAGATTGCATCAAACTGCACCTTGTAAAGTATCCTAATTAGTAGCCTAGAATTGCAGATAAAAATATGAAAATTTATTTATATTTTATGGAACATGCCTAAAACATGCACATTATTGATCGACATGATAATCTTGTATACATGGTGAAACATAATCTACCTGTTACATTATTGTATAAATTAGAATTAAGATACACTAGATAAAATATTGGATCTAGTTGCATAAATTATCCCTTAAGATTGGTACTTATATCCTTGGATATTTTCATAGCATCATTGGAAATTCCAAGTAACCCTGAACTTGAGAACCCTGCACAGTATAAACCGTCCTCCCCTTTCCAGTGGTCTGGTGTCATCTTTTTTGGCATACCAACAACGTGGAATAGTCTTGCTTCATCCTTCAACATCAATCGGAAAAAAAATTTTTATTAGATCAACTGGATTTAATATGTTTTTCAATCAAATTTAAAATTTTAAGAACAACTATTTATGAGTTAACAAGGTTTGAGACTAGCGTAATTAGTGAATCTACCTTTAACCATTTCCCAACTGTGCTGCGATAGCCAGTAGCAAAAACAATGGCATCAAACTCTTTCCTTATGCCATTGACAAACTCAACACTTTTCCCATGAATCTCTTTGACCTGTGGAAAAACCTGTCCAAAAGAAAGCAAAAATATTTTTAAGTAACAGAAGTAACGGATGACATGGTGAGACCAAACAAACCCGACCCAAGATTTTGTAACGTTTTATATCTTTAATTTCCAACAATATAATTAAAACTCTTACAATCCAAACATATTTCGGCAACACCTTACCTTGATTTCTCCTTTTTTTTATTTTTGAAATAGTGCCGACATCGATAACCGGAGATCGTCCTGTCAAATTCTTATTTAGAAAGGGTCCTGTTTCTGGGAATTTGATTCCGTATTTGCGAAGATTTCCAAAATAAAAATTGCTAAGAATCAATAAAATTTTGTCCACCACATCGACCGAGAAACAATCTAACATATGCATGCCCAGCTGAACCATTTCCTTAGTCAAAATATATAGCTGATCCAAAACCAATTAATCATCAATTGATAAATCTAGCATAACATAAATTATAAAATTAGTATTTTGGGTAAAGTATAAAGATCTACCACTCAATTTTATAGATCAAGCATGAATTACCGGACTACCAAAAGCAAGTGAAGTGTTAGCCCCACAACTCGCCAGATCATACGAGATCTCCATGCCAGAGTTTCCTGAACCGACAACCAAAACATCTCTCATGGAAAGGTCTACGCCATTTCGAAAATGGCTGGAATGTATGGAGACTCCAGGAAAGCTTTCATGGCCCGAAATTGGAGGGATGAAAGGCTCACTGTTCTCCCCAGTGGAAACTGTTCTCCCCAGTGGAAACCACAAGAAAAGAAGCACGATAGATCTCTTATGTGCCATTGCAATTGTTTTTTGCAACAACCACCCAATTCTGATTGGAAACATCAAAGGTAGCACACTGAACAACCCTACAATAAAGTGGGTTAACCTGAAAAGTGGTTGCATAATCATCCAAGTAGCAAATAAAATCATTTTTTGGCACAAAAGTCGATGCACCGTGAGGGAAGGGCTTGTGCGAAAGTTTGCAGAACTCTTTCGCAAGGTGAAGTTTCATGCGATCATAGGCTTTTTGTTTCCAGAGGGAAGCGCAACAATCTTCCTTCTCAAGAACAATATTGGAGATCTCATCTACATTCATACATGCAGAGGTTGCAAGGCCAGCAGGACCGGCTCCAATAATCAAAACATTGGTTTTATGTTCCATTTTTTTTATTTTCAGGTGTAAACTAGTTGTGTGATCTACTTCTCAAGTGAGGACTTATATAGATAGGTTGTGGAGTTAACTATATCACACGTGTCTTTTGAAGATAAATATCGATTTTAATTCATTAGTGTATCACTAGAACTTACTAATAAAGGTATAATTTTATCCATTACTTACTGTAACTATTGGTAATACTGCCTCCACCCCATTCAAATATACCTAATTTATCCTTTTGAAGTCAAACATAATCGATTTCAATTATTACATTCTATTAATATATGTATAGTATTATTTTCACATAATATTAAATTCACGATAGTATATATATACATATAGATATACATATACGGATGTATGTATATATGTATATAGATATACATATACCTGTACATATAGATATACATATATGTATATATACACATACGTATATATGTATACATATATACGTATATATGTATACATATATATACGTATATGTATATATATAATTTTATTAATCACTTACTATAACTATTGGTAATACTATCTCCACCCCATTCAAATATACCTTAATTTATCCTTTTGAAGTCAAACATAATCGATCTCTGTATAGTGTTATTAATTATCACATAATATATGTTAAATTCATGATAGTATGTATATATATGTGTATATATATATATATAATATTTTCAAAATTTTCATATACAAAAATAAAAGTATTAGTAATTAAATATTATATACTTCTTCTGTTTCAACTAAAATTGCACTGCAGTCAAAAAACATGTTTGACCGTTAATATGTTTAACTTAAACCATTAATATTATACGCAAAGAAAAGTTGGATTAATAGGGCCACTAATATTTTATTTTAAATGTTATAATATTTATAAAATTTAAATATTATATTTAAAATTTAAAACAAGTAATATTGTGTGTTTGAAAGTGAAAACATAAAAAAAACATAGTATACAAATACAATTTTAAATTTCCAAATTTAGTGTGTAATTTAACAAGAGTCCGTCTCTTAAAAGACGGTCTTTCCATAAGTCATGGAAAGACCAAGCTTTAAAGTGTAAACAAGAAGAAATTAAGATAAAATTTTTGGGTTGTATGAACCGGGTTATGAAATTTATGACTACTACACGTTGCATAATAAAACTTTAATATTGCAACAAAAATCTTTTACCTTTTATTATTATAAATAAACCCGTCTTTCCATAAGTCTATGGAAAGACCGTCTTTCCCAATACTTTGCCATTTAACAAATGTAATGTATAAGTAAAAAAATACAGTAGTCTGTCCGTAAACTTATGGACATGCCACCTATTAAGAGATACACTCTTATATATATAATATTTCTTCCGTCTCATAAGAAAAATAATAATTTTAAAAAAAATTGTTCAATAAAAAGAACCATTTATGATTGTATTGGTTATTAATATTAATTAATTTTTAACAAAAATATAGATATTTTTATTTCCAACATTTTGTTTGTATAAATTTTCTTATAATTTATCAGACCAAAATAATGCGTTACTAGTTACTCCCTCCGTCCCATTACTTTTGCCTACTTTACTTTAAAAAAAAATTAAATTTAATAATCTTTGACCATCAACATAAGTTATTATATATATATCAATAATAAAAATATAATGTGAAATATTTTTAGATTCATCATAATATCTATTTTCTAAATATTAACATTATATGCAAAGCTGTTAGAGTCCATTTTTTAAAAAATGGTCTTTCCGTAAGTTATAAAAAGACCAATGCTTAAACAGAAAACTAGAAGAAATTAAGATAAAATTTCTTTGTTGCATTATTAGTTCATAAACTTATAACTACTACACATTGCATAACAAAAATTTAATATTGCAACTAATTTTTTGTAACCTTTTTATAATTCTAATTCAACTTTATATAAAGATGGTCTTTTCCAAAAAAAAATGTCAAATAATTATATTTAACTAGAAATATTAACGGTAAAAAATTATCATTGAAAACCGTAAAAAAATAGAATATTCAAGAGTAATGTGATGGAGGGACTATATTTTTGGCAAAGTTTGACTTTGATGCCCAGCCCGCGGCCTTCCCTCTCTTTTTTTTATCCTGTTCTTTTGTGTTCATTTATCCGAAATTACCATTGTTCTTTTTTATTGAGTCCGTCTCTTGAAAAAATAGTATTTATATAATTTATGAAAAAATCAAAGTTTAAAGAGCGAATTAGAAAAAATGGAGATACAATTTTTGGGTTGCATTAATCGAGTCATAAAACTTATTACTACACATTGCATAGTAAAATTTTAATATTGCAACTAAAACTTTTTAAATTTTATTATTTAAATTAAACTCCACCTTTTCATAAATCTATGAAAAGATTTTTTTTCCAAAACTTTGGCTTCTTTATTAGAATAGCAATAGTTAGTAACCTGTATCCAGATATATTTGTAGTTTATAATATATTTTTTAACCCACTTTTAACTGCACTTAAAATAATATAATCATAAGCTAAAGATAGATTTTATCATAATGTGAAAAGATGCTGAAATTTATCTAAATGTATGTATCTACCATATTTCATAAAAAGAATGCAATGTAATAATGCATCTAGTATATATCTAAGGAGACGTACATCTCGTCCCTCCATATTATTCCTTTTTTGCAATATTCAGATAATACCTTCTTAAATACGGAGTATATATTTTTTTTAATCAAAACATCTACTAAAAGTGGATGGGGGGAATTTATAAGGCTCCCATAAACCTTCAAAATAGTAAATCAAAATCTACAAATATGGTCTTTTGGGTGTGAGATTTCCTAGAGTTACTAATAATCATTAGTGGTCAATTTGGATATGTTTCCTGTAATCGACCTCCACCCCTCTGTGTTAAACGATTCAGGCCAGATATCCAATCAGACCAAAAATAAAGGAATGAGAAAAAAATAAGGCCATCTATAGAGACTGTTACTTAATACAACACTTGAAAAAGTGGTTTAATAGCCTGTTAATGAGCAAAAGGTTGCTGAGATGTGGAGGTTCTCTTGCTGGGTCTGATTTTCTGCACACATGAAGACTTTGGAGGTTCTTGTGTTCTGTATTTATTACACAAATTGGTTGAATGAAAGAATGAATGCCGAAACCGTCCTTTTGGCATGATAATACCGCAGCTACACCAGCTTCTCCCATCTTGCTAGCCTAGCAGAATCGATGTCATCAGCTCCCTCCAACAGCCTTTTAACCGCCTTAGTTTTATTAATCATAATCCTGCCCCAACTTCTTTTTATTTTGCATTTAAGTCCCTGTCACATAGAGAAGTATATTAATCTCAATAACCATTGGGACCCATTAAATATAAGGTAATGGAATGAGAAATTCCCATTATTTTCTAGTTTGGGATTATGATCAAATGGGTTTTATATCATTGGGTTACAAGGAGAAATGGAATTGGGATCCCAATATTCCCATATACTCATTTAAAATTGGTTAATTGTGGGTACCCAATTAATACCCGATTAATTCCCGTCTTTTGATGAATATATTATTTAGTGTAATTAGACTCCACACAATCGTGAATATTTTTTTTTTATTTTCTAACTATTTTTTATAGTTACATTTTTCAAAATTCATCAAATTCCTACTACTACTGTAAACAAGTTTGTTCGAGTTCAAATTGTTTAAAATATTTCGAACTCGGTTCAATTCGATTGAACCTGTAAAATCACGATTCACCTCGACATGGAGTGAAATTAATTTAGTTTGATCTCAAAAACGAGCAATGAATAAACATATTATATTATTTACATTACATTATATTATATGTAATAAAAATGAAATATATAATATGTTGGCTCTGTAAACTCGATGAGATTAACGAACAATATTAGTTGGGTTTGAACTTAAACTCGAATATTGTACGAGCTTGAATATTGTACATGTTCGAGGTTGAATACTGTACGAGCTCGATCCCGAATACTGTACGAGCTCTTGATCTAGAATACTGTACGAGCTCGATTCCAAATACTGTACGAGCTCGATCCCGAATATTGTACGGCTCGATCCTGAATACTGTACGAGCTCGATGTAGAATATTGTATGAGCTCGATGTTGAATACTGTACGAGCTCGATCCCGAATACTATACCAAATTATTAGGATACTGATTTATACATGCATTAAAGATGTATAATTTGTGAATTATAGTGACTTTTTTATGTTATTACATATGCATTTAATTGGGTAATTTTGGGTATTTATTGGTTATTTGTTGGGTTCACATTAAGTTAATATAATTTGGGACCTATTGGGATCAAAATTTCCCATTAAATATAATCATTCTCATCCCGCCCAATCCCAAAAGCAAATGGGTATTTAATACCCGATCCCATTAACTACCTATTTATTAATTTCTCATCCCATTACTTCTCAATCCCGCACAATTGACACATCTACTGTCACATGAAAACCCCGCTTTCTAAAACAGAGCTTGTCCTCAAGCCTTAGAATTTTGAAACTGTCTGCTTATGAATTATGCATCCTCCCATGAAACATCTTCTGAAGTTATGTTTTGCCAATCACTTAGCGACTGCACCACCTGTACATTGTTCCTTGTGATCAGCCTTCTATGCAGCACTTTGAGAGGCTGTAATGGAATAAGTTCATAATCTTCAATCTCAGGCGCTACACTTCCTGAAGCTGGTGGATTTCCAATGTGTTTCCTAAGCAAAGAAACATGAAACACGGGATATACTTGGCTTTACCCTGCAAAGAATACTACCGATTGAAATTTCATAGCTTTAATACTATCAATATGACTCTCCCAACGTGTGGATAATAATGATTTAAGGGTGAATTCTTTTAAATTTTCCCACACATTTATACAATTTTCGTAAACTTACTAAAAGATGGAATATTTTGAAATAAAATTTAAAGGAATTCATCCTTAAATCATTATTATCCACACGTTGGGAGAGTCATATTGATAGTGTTAAAGCTATGAAATTTCAAATTGTTTAAACTCGAGAAGAGTTTGTACATGTAAGTGATAATTATAATGAAGAGTTTGTACAAGTAAGTGATAATTATAATGATTCTAAAATAAGAAGTGAAGCTAAATCCTTGGCGTTCAATGAGGTTGGTGATTTTGACTTTCTTATGGCAATAATTATTTGGTACGATATATTTTATATGTGGTTAGTAGAAATTTACAATGAAAAGATATGGTTATTGATAATGTTATTATAAAAATTAAGGGATCGATTTCTTATTTTAAGAAATATAGAGAAATCGATTTTTCTGATGCAATGGACACAGGTTAAAAAAATTGTAATTGATTTAGATATTGATCCCATAGTTTCAAAGAGACGTGAAATTACAAGAAAAATACATTTCCATTAGATTCCTGCCGGTGCATCCGTTGTTGTTTCACAAACTTCGGAAGAATCATTTAGAGAGAATTATTTATTATATGTTATTGATCAACAATTGCTTCACTTACGTCTAGATTTGAAGAATGTCAACAATATGATAATGTATTTGATTTCTTATTTACTTCTGATAAGTTACACTCGATGGATATTAAAGTCTTGTTGTAATAGTCTTGAAACATCTCTTAAAAACATAACAATCTGATATTGATGGTCATGAATTGTTTAGGGAGCTAAAACTACTTGGAGAATTCTCGCCCAATGAAAAAATAGGAATCGTTAATATTTTGAAAATTTGTAAGCGTATGGAATGTTTTCCAAATTCTCATATTGCATAAAGAATTCCTTTAACTATTCATGTGACCGTTGCTTCTGAAGAAAGAACTGTTTTTAAAATTGAAATTCTGAAGTTTTATTTGAGCTCGACAATCTTATAAGAAAGACTAAATGGACTAGCATTGATAGCAATCGAGAATGATTCGCTGAAGAAAATAAATTATGAAGAATTAATCGATGATTTTGCTTCGAGAAAAACTAGGAGGATAACACTTTTCAAATAAATTTTCACTAGTATATTAAAAATTACTTTGTATTTGAATATATATTTGATATTTAACGAATAATAATAATAATAATTTAAATTTATTATCTCTTAGAGGGCCTCGGATTAATATATTTTTTTTGGAAGGGCCTCCGTAATGTTTGAAACGGCTCTGATCAAATGGTGACATTTTTAGATTGGTATGGTGAGATGTATTGTACCATCTCTCAGCCAGAACAAGCCATTTCTTTCAATTATTCAGACGATCCCCACAAAAACTTCTCATATATGCTTTTAATTGGGGTGTTCATGAACCGGTCCGAAATGGAAAAATGAACCGCACCGGATCAGAATTAAAAGATCGAAACCGAATATATAAAATTCTGATCCAGTCCTCGGTCCAATGTTTTTTACAATTCCAAATTCCGGTCCGATCCGGTCCGGACCGGATAGACCGGTAATAAGCTATTATAATATTAAAATATATTTTTTCATTTTATTAGATCATAAATTTTAATAATATATATTAGGTAACTATATAATTATATAGTTATTAGTAAGTTTGTAAGTGTACTGTACTACTATTAATATATACGGTATAATATATGCATATAAAAATGTTAACTAAATGTATGCATAATCATATTAATCAATCAAAACACGTGTATAAACCAATAGATGCTGTTAAGGAAATAGAAATCATTTCCTTGTAGGAAAAGTTATAGATGGTAGTTAACTTATAGAATTAATTTCCTTATGGAATTAGTTATATATGTTAATTTCCTTATAGACTTTGAATCATATTCATGTTAGATTTTGGTCTTTGTAACCCTATATATTGTAACTATCATCATTGATGAAAGGTGTCATTGATGTGATATCAATGCACCATTAATAAAGTAATTTATATTTTATCATGGTATCAGAGCCTAAAAATTCTGAAACCTGAACCCTAAATAAATTTGTTGCCGTCTTCCGTCAGAGCTGCCGCCGTCAAGCTGCGTGTTACACTACATGCGCCGCCACCGTCGTCGACTGCCTTGTTGGTTGCTATTTTTTCGATCGCCGCTACCACCTCAACGGTTGTCGCGATCCGTACTACCCTGATCTTCCGGCGAGTGACGTTCACGCGTCATCGCCTTACTTTACTTATCATTGTGCCTCTACCTACCTGATTTGTCGATTTCACAGCCAACGGTCGCCGCAACTTCTTCTCCAGCTGCCGTGAACGTTTGTTGTCCGTACCTACCAAGATTCGCCGTGCGTGTTTTTCACACGCCGCCGCGTCCGACCTACCGTACTGCCGATCATGTGTGTCACTAATCTGCACCAATGACTACTACTGGTTAAAGTTTTGATGCTGCTGAGCAAGCCTGCATCGGTGCTGAAAGATTTTTTTTAATGATTAGCAATTTCATAATCTTATTCGAAAGTTGGACATTCTTGATCATCATGCTCCAACTTGAGGGAGGGTGTTAAGGAAAAAGAAATTCTTTCCTTGTAGGAAAAGTTATAGATGGTAGTTACCTTATAGAATTAATTTCCTTATGGAATTAGTTATATATGGTAATTTCCTTATAGACTTAGAATCATATTCATGTTAGATTTTGGTCTTTGTAACCCTATATATTGTAACCATAATCATTGATGAGAGGTGTCATTAATGTGATATCAATGCACCATTAATAAAGTAATTTATATTTTATCAGAAGCAGACTTGGAGTTTCTACTGCATTAATTTGATTAAAAAATGGTGTAGATCAATTAATTAATAACTTTACGACAGTGGGAATTCTAATTTGGTATACTACATTACTACGGTACTAGAAACGGCGAGAAGAACAATAATTTTTTTCTAAGAACAACAATAATTTTTTCTAAGTGAAAATGACTGTGTTGAAATCCGGTCCAACCGGTCCAAGACCTGAATTATTCCAGTACGGTCCCGATTCTAAATATATATTAACCGATTCGGTTTTCAGTTCAAGGATTTTTATAATTCTAGTTCCGGTCCTAATCGGTTTCGGTCTGGTCCGATTCTGGACCGACGATAACCCCTATTTCTAAGACCTAATTAACCCTCTCAGATTGTCCATCAGTTTCAGGGTGATAGGCTGTGCTAATCTTCAACTTAACTCCTAGCTGATCAAACAATTACTTCCAAAAATTAATGGTGAAAAATTTATCTCTTTCACTGGTATTTGTCTCACGTAAACCATGGAGTCTATATACTTCATCCAAGAATAAAGTATCTACTTCAGAAGCTGAGAAAGGATGTGACAGTGCTAAGAAATGTCCATATTTAGGTAACATATCCACTACCACCAAAACTGTATCAAATCCTTGAGATAAAGGTATTTTCTAAACAAAATCCATGGTCAATTATTTCCAAGGTTTTGTTGGTATTGGAAAAGGTTGTAGTAATCCCGTAGGTAAAGTATGCTCAGTTTTGTTTTGTTTTTTTTTTACATACTTCACATTTCCAAACAAAATCCATCACCTCCTGTTTCATTTGAAGCCAATAAAACACAGGTGATACTCTCTTAAGAGTAGCATTCTGACCTATATGGCCTCCTATTGAAGAAGCATGCATAGTGGGTAATATGATCTCCCTTATGTTACCAACAGAACCAACAAAAACTTTGCTCTCTTTCTTCAAAATTTCCTTCACATAACTGTAGTCAATGATGTGATCATCCTCAGGTTGCAAAGCCATCTTAGCAATCATTTCCTGAGCATAATCATCCCCTTTATAGCTCAATTTTAGCTGTTGAATCCACAAAGTAATTTCTAATGAAGAGCTTATCTGGCCTACTTTGCAAGAGTGTTTCGAAGTTAACTAATCAGGTATCTGAATCCCTCCACGGTTCATAGATTTTCGCTACAACCTATTGATTTGTCCTCTCTGATTTTCGGTTAAATCAGACACAACCATTTCTGGCTTTCCATTCCCTTTCAATATGTTGGTATGCCTTGAATACGTATTAGCCGCTTCGACAGGTTGGTATAGGGGTCTCGCTGTCCGGTCAGCGAGTCGGGGGGTCCAAGGGGGCGGAGCGCACCCTGGCCTGGGGGGTCCGGGGGGGCGGAGTCGCCCTCGACCCTACGGTATAGCATGTCCTCTGTTTGGGCTGTTATTGGTATTCTGTCTTCAGTTTGGGTTTGGGCCAGAATGTTTTTGGGCCCAAAGCCATTAGGGTTTACGATGGAGAGGGCTATATATAGTGTCTCGTCCTTATACTGTAACT
>JAULKM010075600.1:0-11781 GCA_032355605.1 Rubia tinctorum
AAAAGGATATACAAAACCAATCAGAAAGGGTATTCCTTTCTTAACCTGATTCTAATTTATCTAATATTCTATTAGGACTTTTGTAGCGTCAACATAAACATAAAAGGTCCCGAAAATACTGAACCACGAGTCCCCCGGACTTAGCTGAGTATGCCAAAGCAATACTTTATTGGACATGTGCAGTGGTGGTTTATTAATTTTTAAAAACTGCTCTAAAAATTAAAAAACACCCACAGTAATGGTTTCTAAACTGGTTTTTAGCTAAAAACTCAGTCCCTAATTTTTTGTGTGAAAATCGGTCAAGGAACCGATCTCCCGACATGCCGCTGACAGACTCACATGGGCACTGCCCATCTGCCAAGCGCCAATCTTTTTTTTTTACCAAAGAGTGGGACACGTGTCGGCCATATGTTGTCCCACATGTCCCACTCAATGAAAACTTTTTTTAAAAATTTCAGCCGACACCACGTGGCACCATTAGGCTGGGCCACGTGGCCCAACGGCGAGGTGCAACGGTTCAATTTTTGCAGCGTTTAAAATGGGACACGTGTCCCATTCCAACGGTAATTTTTTTGAAAATTGAAAAATTTTAATTCCAAATTTTTAAAATTTCATATATTTCCACCTATAAATACACCCTATTTCTCCCAATTTAACCACACCACTTTCATTTCCAATTATCACCTCATAAATTGTGTTCCTACTATCCATTTCAATTCCATATTTCCTGATGGATTCACGAAGAACGTCAAATGGGAAAGAAAAGTTAATTCCTAATTCTTCCACTACCGGAAATTCTTCGCAAAATGCCAATGTCCGTCAATTACCTTCAAATTCCGAATATTATGCAAATTCTCCAAACCCTCCTCCCAATTTCCATAAGAATTCCCAACATTCGTACATGAATTTCCAAAATCAATACCATTCGTCCCAAAATGCATACGCAAACCCTCCTTACACAAACCATGCTCAATATCCATATTCTCTATCGCAAAATTTGTCCCCAAAATTTTTTAGTCAAAACTTCCATTTCCCCATCTTGAGGGTATGAACGAACCGGGAACATTTTTACGCCAAGGAGGTCGGGGTTCGCACGGTCAAAATTTTGGTCGTGGACATGGGCCCCAAATCGAAAATCACGAAATTCCAGATGGTAAGCCCCAATTTAATGTGTTTCATTATCATTACGAATATTCTAGTGCAACTCATGTTAATTTTTTCCACACTTGTTTACCTTTTTAGAATAATATATTCAATATATTATTGAAATGAGTACCAATATTAAAATGAATATGTGAAAAATAGTATATTCGATGGATACAAGAATGATACAAGAGTCTAAATTAGGATGTGGAAAAAATCTACTCGATGTAAAATATGTCTATGAATAAAAGTAGTTAAATTAGTAAATGTGAATTTGTATTTGCAAGAATGTAGTACACTTAATTCATTCATCATTTAATGAAATAATGTGGTTACAAATGAATATATTCAATGTGTTCGGTTACTTTGTAGTATGGCTACTGGTTCTTTGCTAATGTGTTTTTAAAAAAAATAGGAATTTGTAAAAAAAAACCATTTTTTCGATCCTTTCTTTTTTATTTCGACATTACTCAATATTTATGAAATTACAAAAACGAAAATTCCAAACTATTTAATTAAAATTTGAATTTACGAATGTTCTATTTTAGTGCATACCGAAATTAATAATTTTGAAAATAAAAAATTAATTGGTATAATTATATTGTAATATTTAATATCACATTCAACTTATTTTGGGTGGATAAATTTATTTAAATTAAATGTTAATGGTAAAATCTATTAGTAGGATAGAGAGAATCAAGTGGGGTCCATAAATAGTACAAAGTGGTTTCTTACCACTGTGGAGAGGAAAACGAGTGGTTTCTTAAGTGATTTATTAGAGTTAATTGGAAGAGAGAGAATGAGAAAAATAATATATTTAATTAGTAAGAAACCGGTATCGGTTTCTACCACTGAACATGGTCTTATGTTTTGATTCCTTAAAGAATCTCAAATATATTAAATTGTACATTAAGACAGTTAAAAATATATTAAATTGATATTATTTAAAAGTGACTCGTAAATTCATAACCTTATCTAGTGAGATATTGTGCGTTTGCATGATGGATAATACTACTGCACGTGGGAGTGTGTTAAGAGTCTCACATTAATAATGGACTGGGTTATAGTTTAATATATAAAATCGTGGTACATCAATGTAGTACCAATTAGTTAATGATGGAATCCCTTGACTCTACTATAGTATCAGAGCTCAAGGGTGGTCTGATAGATTCAACAGACGTATAATTCCACTGACTGGTAATAGAATATTAAATGAATTAAAATCAGGTTAAAAAATGAATACCCTTTTTGATTGATTTTGTATATATCTTTTTCCATATCTGATTATGTCTTGTATACCCTTTGTACTTAGTATATATATGAATACACACAGCCACAATTATTTGTGGGTTTTACATTCTATTAGCCTGTAACTATTTTACTAAAATTAGAACTTGTTGCAACAAAAAACTTGCGACAAGCTTATCAACAAATCACCCCCTTAATCTCGTTCCTTGATTGATTTGAACTACACAAAAATTTTGTCGCATCTCGATGAAATTGTTCAGAGACAATGCCTTCGTTAAAATGTCTGCAATCTTCCCATCAGTCTCAACATGTTCGACTTCCATCTTGTCTATTTCGACGCACTTCGAGATAAAATGAAATTTGGTGTCAATGAGTTTGCTCCTTTCATGATGCATGGGGTTCTTGATAAATGCAATGACTGACTTGTTATCAAAAAGTAGTTTGAAACCCATTTCATCACCCCCATCAAATCTCCAATGAGTCGACTAAGCTAAACACCTTGGTATGTTGCGGTTCCTGCTGCAACATATTAAATTTTAGAAGAGGAAAACACAACAATCTTCTGCTTTTGCCAAGTCTAGGTAATGATGCCTCTCCCAACGAAGAAAGCTATCTTGGAGGTGCTCTTTTTATCGTCGATATCACCAGCGAGATCACTATTACTGTTGCCAACCAATGCCACAATTTCTGAACTTGACTAATAAAAGTTGTTAGTCTTAGTCAAATAGAGGACTAGGGTTTGTTTGAGTTAGAGTTGTAGTTACCGTCAACTATCTGATGTATTCATCAAATTAATATCAACAAGGTTGGTGACTTTTTATTTACAATACATTTTGTTCATTTACATTAATTTTTTGACTTATGACAATTGTTGTTCCATTGAAGGTGCCGAAAAAGCATATCTCCAAGGTTTCAAAGATTGCTGCAAGTGGATGCGCTAGGAGTTTAGGGCAATGAAATCCAAGATAAATTCATGGAAAAAATCCCAAAGAGCTTACGAGCGACACCTCGCGTCAACCACCCACCCATGACTCAACCGTTCACTTCGACGACTAATATTGAAGATGATGACGAATGAATGTTCGTCAACAAGTGAATTTGAAGACTATGTTACATTACGCTAGGTTATGCTACAATTAGTTTTATTTTGAAGTTTATGATTGATGACATTGTTAAATTAATCTATTTTATTTTGATCTATGTTATGAAACTAGTGACGTCAAAGTTAAAAACTTCATATTGAAGTGTATCTCTTGATTAAGACAGTTTTCATTTCCAAAGAAAGACCTTTTGATAAAATTAACACTAATCAGAGACTCTGAAATCGGTACAAATGAGAAAATAAACCATAAGGATGAACCACTAATCACTTATGCCCCCTCTTTCTCACCACTCTCTTTGAGTTGTTTTCTTCTACGATTGATCTTCCCTCTATGTCAACCCACATGCCTTCGTCGTGTTCAATATGGCCAAGGCAACCGTGAAGAATTGATTCATCTTCCTGA
This sequence comes from Rubia tinctorum, assembly GCA_032355605.1. Lineage (NCBI taxonomy): Eukaryota > Viridiplantae > Streptophyta > Magnoliopsida > Gentianales > Rubiaceae > Rubia > Rubia tinctorum. The sequence continues at coordinate 3,897 of JAULKM010075600.1, forward strand.
AGAAAAATATCGTCTTACAATCCACCACTCGGATTATGCTACCCGAATCCAATGGTTTCGCCTAATCCATTCTATAAGACAAAAGCTCATTTTCCTTCTACAACAACCTCCAACCTCCAACCTTGATCAACAGGATCCTAGACATAGAAAACCTGGTGCGCTTGAGAATCCAGAATGAATTGATCGTCCTTCCATCCAACCCTACTTTTGTTGATGAGGGTGAATCCCAAATCCTTGGTACGCTTACTAGTGTTAATATCCACCCACTTACATTTAAAAACGTGGACCCTCATCGTGACATAGTCAAGCTCCCAGATTTTAGAGATCGTACCAAAGTAACACTTTGGAGGTAGATGGGATTCTCGTCACTACCACTTTCTACATGCAAAGCTTTAGAGATGAGTGACACACCACTGTTCTGAGAGACAGTTTCATTATCATTTTCTTTTGTAGCAAAGGTGAAACAGTTAATGTCGTGACCTGTATAGAACGGAATGGTTCCCAATGGTCTACGAGCCAACCATTTCACTTTTGAGGAATATTCCCCAAGAGCTACGTCGTCCCTCAACCATGAAGCCAATGTGGCAGTGTGCATTTGGAGAATCTGGGCCTCATTTAAATTTTAGTGCCCCACTCGTACTGCATCCATATTAACCTCGATGTATGGGACTGCTTCTTCATCTTTGTGCAAAACTTAAAAATGTGCAACACTTAAATCTTCAGCACCGGGACTGACCAGTTTCCCCTGTCTCACCCCTACACCCGTTAGCCTTCCATCATGTCTACCAATTGGAACACCAACATATTCAACTTCCTTTGTATACTCGGTTCCAAACTCGATGGCCTCTTCTGCCACGTAACATTGCAAAATACTAGCATATGGCCTGTACTAATTTTTCACAAAACATTTGAATATTTTCATGTATCTCTCAAAGGGTTACATCCATCTTAAAAAGATGGACCGCATGTCTTCATTTCCCGAACCAAGTGAACACATAGGTGGACCATAATGTCAAAGAATAAGGGTGGGAAATACATTTCCATCTGACATAAAAACTTCAAAAATCATTACCTGTAACCTATCCAACTTCAAAATACTTATCCTCTTGCAACGAATTGACTTGAAAAAGAAACATAGTTTCGCAATGCACTGTTTTACATGAGATGAGAGTGAAGCTCGGATCGCCATGGTATTCAATTCCTGCATTAGGTTGTGACAATCGTGTGGGCTAATTACGAGTAACAACAAGATACAAAATTGTACGAATAGTAGATGCCTTCACCACATGACTAAATGTATGATCATAATCAAAACCAAGTAATTGTAAAAGAGAAAGTCTCCGTAAAGGAAGCCTTGCCATAAGCTTTTGGCAGTCCACAGTGGGTTTTACCTTAAATGTTGTAATTTTTTATAAAATTTAAATATTGTATTTTAAAAGTTTAAACAAGTAAAAATATGTTTTTGAATTTGAAAATATAAAAATGTATAGTATAAAAAATTATTTTTAAAATTTAGTATGTAATTTAACAAATGTAGTGTATAAGGTAAAAAATACATGGACTATCCATAAGTTTATGGACAGGCTACCAGTCAAGAGATCCACTCATTGCAAAAAAACCTGAGCAACTAACCCTGTTTTATGCTTATCAAGAGAGCCATCAACTTTATACTTTAAACGATAAACCCATTGTGAACCAACAACCTTTGCAAGGAGTGAAAAAGGAGTTAATTTTCCACGTCTGCTGAGTGCAAAGAGTTTCCATCTTTGAATCCATGAAAGCAATCCATTCAGGATCTTTAATAGCCGATCGGTAATTGCGAGGCTCTAATTTAGTAAATAAAAAAATCAATAAGCCAAAAATATCATAGTCAGAAAAATTCATGTACCGAAGATAGCTAGTGTGAGATCGAGTGGCCATTTGATGATGAAAAGAGAGACTAGACACCAGAGATGGCACGGATGACGATGCAGGAATAGAACCAGAGGAAGATGGAGGTGATGACAGAGCTGAAGAAGTATTCGATACAGATGGTATGGGCTGAGGAGAGGATAGCGAAATCGGCGTAAGAGCTGCCGAAGTTGCCGCTGGCAATACATGTGCAGTACACGCTAGTTAAGTGTCGGGCGCATGCGGCTGTTCTGCTAGCGCGTATGCCGCAAGACTGGCAGTATGATCTGCTAGGCACCATGCGACAAACAAACACAATATTCAAATAAACCCAAAGCTCTCGTTATAGTATGTAAACTGTAATTTTCCAAAATAATGGGCAATTTGGCTAAAGAAAATGCCTTAAACACCTCTGATAGGACTGACGAGGTTTACAAAAAATGCATAAAAATCTAGTGAATACGGATCAGTGATAGTACCAGTGCGGGTAGCTAGAAAAATATCTCATCAAACCGAGCATGGCGATAATGTACTCCTTCTTCATATGATGATTAAAACAGCGATAACACTTGTATTGTGAACTGTAACCCTAACATATATTGAACATATTCGTAGGTGCTAATTTATGCACAACATAGAGCCTCAAATATGGAAAAAACAAGACAACCAAAAGAATTCAAATTGGATCAGTCAGAATTAGTACCAAAATTAGCAGAGAGTTGTGATTGACAAGATAAAACTGTAGTAGACAGTCTATTGATGATGTAGACTGCTGTCAAAAAAAATCATATTAAAAACAATGATGAAGGCCATAATGAAAGAGCATCGACAGACCTATTTCAGTAATATGGCTATACTTACTCTCTACCCGAATATTTTGCTCTGGAGTGTAAGGACAAGAAAATTGGGAATGAATGCATTTGATGAAAAATGAGATCGCATGCGATGGCACCGAAACTCGGTTCCACCATCACTCTGAAATACATTAATGGTGGTAGAAAACTGGTTCTCAAAAAGATCTTTAAATTGCATATAAGCCTCTACAAAATCATACTTTCATCTTAGAGGATATAGCCATGTAAACCAAAAAAAATGATCAACAAAAATGACATAATAAAAGTATCCAGCGCGAGGCACAATATGTGAAGATCCCTAAAGGTCACAATAAACTAAATCAAGTATGTGTGGTGCACATTTTAAATTACCATTTAAAGAAATATGCTTGCCTTTTGACAACTCACAAGAAGAATACAAATGAGGTTTTGGCAGCAAACTAGTAACTGGCAAACTACCAGTTCTTCTTAAATATGAGATGTTAAAAAAGGAACATGTCCTAAACGACTATGTCATAGCTAAAATTAGGCCTTGGATTTATTTTAATTTTAAAAAGAAATTAATGAAGCACAACCATAATCTAAAATGTACAAACCTCCCTCACTGTGTCCTCGCCCACCAGCTCCTTGGTAACCTTGTTCTGGATAGTGAAAGAATTGTCATCAAAACAAAAAACAACAATTAGTTCTTGGGTTAACTTGAAAATGGATAATAATTTTTTGGTAAAATGTGGAACATCCAAGATATCAGATAAAGAAAGATAATTAGAAATCCAGGAATTGAAAGTGTGGGAAATATTCAAAGAAGAACCATTGCTCCTTGGTAACCTTGTTTTGGATAGTAAAATAATTGTCATCAAAACAAACAACATTTTGATTTCTAGTTAACTTAGCAATGGATAATAAATTCTTGGTAATATATGAAACAACCAAGAAATCAGATAAAGTAAGGGAGTCGGAAATCTAATTGGGAAATATTCAAAGACGAACCATTGCTAAAATAAACACGATAATTACTGTTATAAGGAGAAACAATATCCAGGTTGGATGCAGAAGCAGTCATGTGATTGGTAGCTCCAGAATCCATTTACTATTCAGAAGCAACAATGTATTGATGAAATTGTTCTGGCTGAGATGTGTCTGCGAAATTGGCAATGTCATCGCGAGATACGTGATAGAGCTTGTAGAAGTGTTTAACAAAGATATCCAGGATGATGACATCACTGGCATACAAGAGTTCCACGTCCACATCCACTCTACCACTATTCGAGAAAGCTCTATTAAAGGAAGTGTTAGAAGGCGATTCCACTTGAACCGCTTTTAATTGATGCTAGGAAGCATTTCCAAGTTTTAAAATCCCTTTAAAGGTGGTTTGAAATAATTTAAAGGTGGTTCCGACTTTAATTGAGGTTTGGAAGAATTTAGGTCCTTTCTTAGCTCACTCCTTTAATTTAAAGGTGGTTCTCATGTTAGAACCGCCTTTAAATTTGCTTGGCCTAAGCCCATTTCATTTTCTTTGCCCTCCTTAGGGTTTTCAACAATTGATCGGTACCTTTTCTTTCACTATTTTCTTCGCTTATCCTCTCTTCTCTCCTCTCTAGCCAATGCCTCTCTTTTTTCCTCCCTCTCTTCTTTCTCCCTTCCGGCAGCTCCACCGCCTCTCTCCCCGGCTACTCCAGCCTCTCTACCGCAGCCTAGCCGTCTCCCTTCTCTCTCCCACTCCAAGGTATTCACCACTACCGCCAAGTCAAGATCCACCATCGCTGATCGAGCTCCTTCACTGTTGGGTTCTGCGCCATTGCTATGTTCTAGCACCTGGATTCTGCTGATGCTTGATTTCCCGCCGCCACTGGTAAAGTTTTTCGTCGCCGGAAGTTGAAGGCGCCGCCAGAGTTGTAGTTGAGTTGCGTCATAAAATACAAAGTTATCAAAGCTGATTAAATGGTAGCTGTTGAGTTGATTTAAATCGTTGATATACAGTCACGGAAGATCGATTTAAATCATCGTTGTGCTAGATTGATGTTGTTGTTGTGTTGATTGTTGTTATCAATTGATGTCTTTTTTTGCATTAGTGTTTCCAAATTTCGGAAACCGATTGGTTTCTGGAATCTTTTTTTTAAGTAAGAAAGAGTTTCCAAGTTCAGAAATTGTTTATGCCCCTTAAAGGCGATTTTATTGGCTTTTTAAAGGAAGATTTTTAACCGCTTTCATTGCCATTTTTAAAGGCAGTTCTTGGAAGTGCGTTCTTTTGATTGATAATGTAAGGCAGAGCTAGGGAAGATATAATAAAATTTGCTTTAATGGTCCAAAATTCAGCCGGTGCTCCATCCACGGCCGCGACCTCAACCACCTCTGCCACGATTGTAGTCGCTACCTCCTCTGCCGAAGGCGGGTTGTCTAGACACTCATTGAGATGTGGAAAATGTAGCAAGTACTGGTCCAGAAGCAGAATACGATCGAGTTATTAGAGAATACACTGAAGCTTCAACATTAGCGACAATAGATTACAGCTCTGGGGGAGGATTTTTGATCATCTGAACTGATGAAAACTGAGAAGATTTGTCATTTAAGCCACAAAAAAATAATAATGTCATCGTCGGAAAGAGTGTGACCTATAACACGCAATTCATTAAAATATCTTTATACCAAGAGAAATAATCATGAACAGATTGATCATCCTCACGAATGTTATACAAACAATCACAAAGGTAAAGACTATAAGCACAAGAACTGTTTTGATATTTAGTGGCCAAAACATCCCATACCTGAGCAACAGTGATTATATAATCAACTATTGACATCGTAGATGGTGTAACAGATAAAAAAATGCTTGGACTCGCTGATCTGATTAAATCCAAGATCTTAAGCCTCAGTACTGTCGGAAGTAATATCAGAGGATCCCGTAAATACTGAATCTATGGGAGGAATCTGGGCAAGGCATAGATCCATCAACAAAACCAATTAACTTAGTAGTGCGTAAAACAGAAGTAACCTTTGTACTCCAGTGAGAGTAGTTAGAACCATCAATCTTGATGGTGATGCTGCTAATCAGCGTAGCAAGCGGCAGAGACGTCATCTAGAACGAGCAGGAACCGATCCAAAACACAAAAGAAAATCAAATCGCACAAACCACACGACAAGCTTGTTATTTGTAGTGGACAACTGATTTAACTTTCGTGTGTGGACAAAGGCAGGAGCAGCAGCGCACGGATCATCTGGATCAGTGCGTGGAAAAACACGGCTGGCAGCGCGTTTTGTTTAACGTGGCAGCTCGTGTGGTGGATAATCAAAGTGTGTGCAGCTGAACGTCGGCAAGGAGACGATTGGCGGAAAAAGTGGACGGTGATCGAGATAGGAAACCGTACGGAAAATGAAATTTTTGGGACAAGCTAGAAAATATTTAGAGAGACATGATTGATACCATATTAGAATGTAAAACTCATAAATAATTGTGATTGTGTGTACTAATATATATATATATATAGTGAGTACAAAGAGTATACAAAGCCATATGGAACATGATACATACAAAACTAATCAGAAAGGATATACCTTTCTTATCCTTATTTTAAAGCAATTATATCTCCGCTAGAGGCCGAATGCAAATAACTGTAATCTCATTTAATCTACTCTTCATCAATAGTTAATTAAAGATTGAAATTAAAATCAGTTCTGCTGTTTTTAGGAGATTATGTTTTTTGGATTTGGCAAAAATTGGAACATGAACAATATTTGACAAGTCTAACTAGTACATGAACAATAGTGGAACATGAACAATATTTGAATAAAGCACGAACATAATACACACACACATCCATGCACGTTGTACACGTTACACGCACGGAATGAGACTCATCTGAACATATTTTTGGCTCAGTTCGGCAATCAGATGGAAGATACATACTCCCTTCGTCCATTAACTCTTGCGTTATTATATTTTCACGGTGCCGATCATATTTTACCGTCAATATATCTAATAACATATGATAATTACAAATAAAAAATTAATATTTACAAAATATATGTTAAAAATATATAATAATATCACATAAGATATTTTTTTTATATGTACATTAGTTGAAATTTAGAATCAAAGTTTATAAATTTGGACTTTGAAAAAGTAATTAAACAAGTTTAAGTGGTACATAGAGAGAGTATATATCTTGGTTGAAAACGGGCCACACTGAGGGGTTATAGTGGAAATTCAATTGTTTCATGTATAGGGTATGTTAAAGTCATAACTTTCATTAAGAAAGTGAATTTTCAAGTCTATCTTTTGTGTAATTTTTTATTCACTTAATTGTTTGATTTGATATAGGATGTGAATAATTTATTATTTTATTATTCTCTAAATTTCTTGTTTGTATTCATAACACTACCACGGAGACACCCCCCCTAACATTGATTTTTAAAAATCGGTTTTTGAAAATCGGTACCCCAAAGAAATTGACACCAGTTTTTTTTTAAAATTAACACCAGTATTTTAAAATTCGGTGTTACATTAGCACCGGTTTTTGGACAATCGGTGTTAATTTTCTTAAAAAAACCGGGGGTAATTTAACACCAATTTTTAAAAAATTGGTATTCATTTAAAAACAATTGATGCTAATTTAACACTGATTTTTAAAAACCAGTTTTAATTAAAAAAAATAAGTGATAAATGTTTTTGAATTCAATCTTCCCGCTAAAAATTTAAAAAAATTTGGCCAATTCTTTTTTAAAAATTTGGACAAAAGTTTAAAAAATATTAAAAACCGGTGATAAATTTTTTTTTAAAAAGGTGCCAGTTTAACATAGGTTTTAAAAAAACTGGTATTAAATAAAAAAACATGTTTTGAAAATTTTAAAATTCAATCTTCCAGCAAAAAATTCCAAAAAATATGCCATAAAAATTTATTATTTGCCAAAAAATTCATGCGATGGGCGCATCTGCGCGGAGGCACTCTGAGCTAAATATTTTAAAAGTTCAATCTTGCCGCCAAATTTTTAAAAAAAATTCATGAGATTCGCGCAACTGCACACAACCGCTCTAAGCTAAATTATTTTTTTCTTGACTTTCAAAATCATTCACTTCTTTTGTTGACGTTAACTATAACTAGGTTGAATTAAATTAATCAACGATCAACCTTTATTGACCTAATATAAATAAGAATATAAATGTT
>JAULKM010075610.1:0-11780 GCA_032355605.1 Rubia tinctorum
GAATTTATTCTGAACTGAGCCAGGCCCCAAATATGTAGGTAAGTTTCACCGAACTGCGTAACCAAGTCTCTATGTCCTTGCTTTAATTTATTGCATACTTGGTTAGATAAACGATGTTGGAACATAGTAGCGATACTTGATAAAATTAGGTAAAACCAAATTTCAATTTTGATTAAAATGATCCACTTATTAGAATAACCCGAATAATATTGTAGCACAGAAAGTCTTAACCACAAAAAATTTTTAGTTAACATTGTTGAACTTTGACCATATATTTGAATATCTATATGAACAATAATATTATCGTATGAGATATTGTTAGATTTATTGTAATATGTAGTTTCTAAATATTAAATTTTTACATGCCATTATTTTACATAGTTACATATATTTACAGTTAAACATGTTTATTGGAGATCGTGAAAAAGACTATATGCAATTTGAGCTTAGATGGATGGAGTGATTGAACCACTTGATAAAATCATGGAAAATTATCAAAACATTTTACAAAGACGGAAGGCATTTGAGATGGAGAGAGCTAAGTCACTTACTCTTTCCTTGGTTGTGTCAAGGAAAGTATGATCCGGTTTTACCATGACGACCAAAGAAGGAGTTTCAGTGTCTCGGCCATCATTGTTGGAAGGAACAAACTACAACTATTGGAAGGCACGCATGAGAGTTTTTATCAACTCACTTGATAAACTAGCGTGGCCTTTTGTGGAAACAGAATTGAGTCACCCAACCAAGGATGCAGAATCGAGCTCAAAAGAAAAGGAGGGAGAACCAAGTACGAAGAAACTCAAGCTCAAAGACAAGTCAATTTGGACTCCTGATGAACTGAAACCATCAATGGAAAACTCCAAAGCATTAAATGCTATTTTCACGACGGTGGATGAAATTCAGTTCAAACTTTACTCAACTTGTCATCAGGAAATGAGAGCATGAGATATTCTGCAAACATTTCATGAAGGGACAAGTCGGGTATGTGGATCCAATCTTCAGATGGTGGCCACAAAATTCAAAGAATTAAAGATGGAGGAAGATGAGACTATTGCAGTATTTAATGGAATGTTGAGAGACATATCTAACATGGCTTATCAGTTTGGAAAAACCTATAAGGAGACAAAACTGGTAAAAAAAACCCTGAGATCTCTTCCTCAAATATTCTCAATGAAAGTTGCTTCCATTGAAGAAGTAATGGATATGCCCACTATGACATTAGATAAACTAATGGGATCCTTGCAAACATATGAGATGCCACTGGAACCACCTGCAAAAAGGGCACAAAACGAGTTGGCACTTAAATATTCTTCATCAAAGACAGACCATGAAGGAGATAGTGATGATGGTATTGAAGAACTTTCATTTATCACTAAGAATTTCTCAAGAATGCCAAAAAAGTGGTGAATAAAAGATCACAAGAGAGATCGGGTGGAAATAGACCACGAACACAAGAAATTGGGAATAATCGAGGAATCATATCAAGAGGTGGTTTCCTCATTCTGGCCAAGGCGTTCTTCCTTACCACCCCCAGTTAAGTTATACCGTGATAAATATTTTACCTTCAATGGTCAGAAATTTAAGTCTTTTCATGATTCCATTGAGTACTATTTGAAGCATAATAAAATGGTAGACTTAAGGATTTATAAGTCTCTGTCTGGGAAGATTAATGGGTATGATCTTAGCCACTTGCTTAAGGGGATTATTGGGAATATTTGGTACATGGAGGAATTGAATCTCAGGTTGATAGAGTTAGCATGCATAAACTATGATGGACATTATGTGTGTGTACACTAGAGCTTCTGGACCGAGGAGACTTAGGCTAAAGAGAATGAATGAATGGCCTGAAATATTTAGTGTGTTAAGTTCTTCTGTTTACAAAGTTGTTCAAGTTTTTGATCCAGAAGTGTCCACAAATTTGGAGAAGCTTAGAAATTTATCCCATGTTGTTATTGAGATTATTAATGATGATGAGGATGTGTACATGGAGATTAATGAGTCAGATGTTGTTGGTACAACTGATGTTCAAACATCGGTGCAAAATGAGGATTATGACTTGGGTGGTGGATCTGAATATGTTCCACCCCCGGCTAAAGATGTTGTTGCTGAGATAGCAGAAAAAAATTAAGAAGGGAATCGGGAGAATGAAAAGGTTAGGGAAGCTGAGAATATGTATGAGTTGATCACTGAGATTGATGCAGGGGGACATGAGTTCAATGCAGAAGAAACCACTCTTCATGATGTTCCAACATCAAGCCAGCAAGATGATGAAGAAATTGAAGTCACAGAGGTTGAGGATGTTTCAACATAGGAACACGTTGAGGAAGTTGGAGCTTGTTCAGATGATGTTCCAACACAAGAAACTACTGTTGAAGACCTTGTATACACCAATGATGAGGTGTTGGATGAGTTCATTCAAACAAGACCAAGGAGATCAAAGAAAAAGGCTGAAGAGTTAGTCTAAGGATCAGTGCAGCCTGAAATAAAGAAGAAGAAGAAGAAGGTGAAGGTAGAAGATGGCCAGAGTTCAAAGAGAGGTCCATATGCAAAGGATGTTCTTAACTCAGATTTTCATGATGAGGATTGTCAAGATAGATGGGATATAATCAGTCAGAGAAAAATCATTGCTGAGAGGTCACTGGACCTAGAAACCTACAAGAAAAGTGGCTTTGCAGCCTTTCTGGAGAATTTGGGCTATACAGATGCTGCCACTGTCTACAAGGAGTATAACAAAGAGCTACTTCAAGAGTTTTATGCCAATGTAATGGAAGGAACTTGGATGAAAACTCTGAGTGGTATGGATGGACTTATTTGCGTGGCAAAGTTATTATTTTTTCTACTTTGAAAATTATCAGAGTCCTCGGTTTGACCACACCTGACTTTGTGGGTCCATATGCTGAAGATTTAGAGTTGACAAATGATCAAAATTATGGAGGACTAGTATCACAGTGGTCATCACAAAGGAATGTGGCAATATCCAACTTGACCAACATGTATTTCTGTTTGTCTCAGATAACAATTAACGGCTAGATTCCTTCCACAAATATTTTAGCCCTAACCAGAGAGATGACCAAGCTATTATACTATGTTGGAAAGAAGATTCATGTGAATCTTAGGAGGATTATTCAGGAGAACATTGTCTTTCAAGCTGTGTATTCAAGGAAGAAGAACTCTTTGCCACATCCCTGTATCATCACATCTCTATCCAAAGCAGGTAGAGTAGAGGTTAAAGATGATAATGTGCTTGTTGTTCCTATTCTGGCGAAGGCAAATCCCAGGAATTTCTCTACCAGGAAGATACATGATCTGCCCTGGACCGTTTCAGAGACTAGAAGCCCATCTGCTGAAGAAACCAAGAAAGCAAAGGAGATTAAGAAGATGGTTGTGAAAGCTAAAATTGCTGCACTTCAAGTCTAGATTGCTGCATTGGACGCTGAATTGGCCCAGATAGATGCTTAGAATGAAGTCTGATTTTGTGTGTGATATTTATCTCTTGAACTTGTTTATTTCCGACTTTGGCATATTTATTGCCCCAAGGGGGGTCCTTTGGAATTCTGATGAATATTTTTTGGTTATGTTGCTTATGTGGTTCTCGGATTTCTTGGAATTCTGTTGGATTGATGTTCCAACATGGTTTGAATGGTTTTATGGAATTTTTTAATGACCGTTTGTTTAATTGTGATTTGAAAGTTTAAAAGGTTGATGGGTCCACAAAAAGCCAAAAGGGGAGATTGTAAAGTCCAGATTTATTTATTTATCAATTTGTGGACATTATGCAAATTTGGAATTATTATGTTGTAACATCAAAGAATGAAGGTTTGCATATAAGGAAAGATGGAGTTGTAATCTGAGATGATGAAGTTTTGTCCATGGGGTTTTGAATTCAGAATATATCAATTACTATATTTATGGGATTGGGTTTATGGAAAATGGAATTGATGAGTAAATATTCTATCAAAAGAGATATGGACGAGATTTTTTAATTCCTAACTTTAAAAGCTTAGATTTGGTAATTTCTATCTCCAAGGGACTTGCTTGAAATCAGAATATTATGTGGAGAAGGAATTCTATGCGCACAGAAATTGATGCATGCATTGGTTTGAATAGAAGACATTCTGGCTGAGTTACTTACATATTTAATTGGAGAAAATCTGCATTCAGGTTTTCGATATTCAGAGAAGTACCCAAGAGCTTTGTGTCTGTGTTCCAACATGATCAAAACCTTTTGATCAAAGTTCAGAATCATATACCTTAGTTTCTCGGGAGGAGGAGATCCAGCATCGACGAGTTTCGAGGTCAGAGAGAGTCTGATCAAGGCGGATCTGTAGTAAGGTGAGATTGCAAAATCCACACGTTGTAATTAGAAATGATAAGTATAGATGTACGGTGTGCATTGTACTGTATCTTTATGATTAGTGAATTTGTTTTGATTTGGGCCAGACCCCTCAAATGTAGGTGAATTTCACCGTACTGCGTAACCAAGTCTTTGTGTCATTGACTTATTTTATTGCATACTTGGTTAGATAAATGATGTTGGAACATAGTAGCGATAATTGATAAAATTAAGTAAAACCAAATTTTAATTTCGTTTAAAATGATCCAATTATTAGAATAACCCGAATAATATTGCAGCACAGAAAGTCTTACTCTACACTACAATTTCGGTACTTCATTGATCCTATCTTAAATTGCACAGAATCTTTTTTTCAGTTAAAATTGTTGAACTTTGACCATATATTTGAATATGTATATGAGCTTATCGTATGAGATTTAGTTAGATTCATTGTAATATGTAGTTTCTAAATATTAACTTTTTACATGCTATTATTTTATGTAGTTACAGATATTTACAGTTAAATATGTTTATCGGAGATTGTGAAAAATATTCTATGCAATTTGAGCTAAGACGGATGGAGAATTGAATCACTTGATAAAATCATGGTAAGTTGTCAAAACACTTCACGAAGACTGAGGGCGTGTGGAGAGAGCTAAGTCACTTGCTCTTGCCTTGTTTGTGTCAAGGAAAGTATGATTCAGTTTTACAATGACAACCAAAGAAGAAGTTTCGGTGTCTCGTCCACCATTGTTGGAAGGACAAGCTACAACTATTGGAAGACACGCACGAGAGTTTTCATCAACTCACTTGATGAACTAGCATGACATTTTGTAGAAACAGAATGGAGTCACCCAATCGAGGATGCGGAATCTAGCTCAAAAGAAAAGGAGGAAGAACCTAGTACAAAGAAACTAAAGCTCAAAGACAAATCAACTTGAACTCCTGATGAACTGAAAGCCTCAATGGCCAACTTCAAAGCATAAATGCTATTTTCATGACAGTGAATGAAATTCAGTTCAAACTTATCTCAACCTTTCATCAGGTAAAGAAATCATGTGATATTCTGCAAACATTTCATGAAGGAACAAGTCATGTACGTGAATTCAATCTTCATATGCTGGCCACAAAATTCGAAGAATTGAAGATGGACGAGGATGAGACTATTACACTAATTAACGAAAAGTTGAGTAACATATCTAACATGGCTTATCATCTTGGCAAAAACTATAAGGAGACAAAATTGGTGAAGAAAACCCTGAGATATCTTCCTCAAATATTCTCAATGGAAGTTCCTGTCATTGAAGAAGCAAGGGATGTGGCCACTATGACACAAGATGAATTAATGGGATCCTTGCAAACATTTGGAACATGTGTGGTGGAGAGAGGCTATGGTCGCGGCAGAGTGAGACAGGTAGTGTCAAGTGAGGCTCAAATTTGATTCCAATTACTTTCCCTGTCCCGCCTCTATTTGCATTGTAATAATTATCATGTTTTTTCAAGAAACATGTTGGACCGTTAATATGTTTGATTACGTATAATAACCTGAAATAAAAAGTTGATATTCATAAACTACTTGTTAGGATGAATTCAATAATATCATGTATGATCATATTGTTTTTTATATATCTATTTAAATGTTCGATCAAACTTTGATAGTAAATAGTGCCGAAAAAGCAGAAGTGCAATTAGAGGTGGGACGAAAGGAGTAGTAGCTTTTAGGAAGGGAAGTGTATGTTTTATATTTACTGAAAGGTCCCTTAAATTTCTTCTTTTACTGCAAGTTCCTAGCTTTAAATTATGGGTTGATTAAGTGGTGTTACATTAACTGAAAACCACATTCAAAGTAATAATATTGATGCATGATACACTCCCCTCTGTCAAGTGACAATGATTTATGCGAGAAGCAAGTTAGTATCCAAATGACGATGTTACAGTTTTTGTCGGATCTCTAATATGTAATACAACCTCCGTCCCAACCACATGTTCCTATTACCTTTTTGCACGAACATTGACACATGCTTGTGTGACAGGAGAGGTAGGGGGATTGCAATGAGTTGACCAAATTTCAACCATAAATTTGAGTCCAAATAAGGAAAAAGTCATAATAGGAGTCTTTGGTTGAGACAAACAAAAATAAAAAATAGGAGCATTTGGTCGGAACGGAGGGAACAGTAAGACGATCAATCTAGTTTATGTATAATTTAAAAATATACTTATGATAGAGTAGTTATGGTTAGAAATTAGTTAGGTTAAATGAGAAAACACCGACCCCCCACCAAAGGCCACAGATCATGAAATTCATTATTGATGTTGTTGGAGTCCATTCATCATAAAATGTCCCTAAAGTGGCTGTACGTGTCTGTTCTCCAACTAAAGATATATAAAACGATAACTTGTTTTATGAATGTGATATTTAAAAAATTATTCAAAAATAGAAAAAAAAAGATCGGGTCCAACTAACTTAGCGTGTCTAATTTTCAAATAAAATTCAAAGTGGAATGTTGTTGTAATTAAGTTAATTAATTTTTTTAAAAATATTTGTTTCATCTGAGTTGTAAATCGACACATTATTAATTTAACAAAAATATTATCAAATAAATCTTATTATATTCTAATTAAATTATTGTTAATCTAACCATAAGCGACATGATTTTTTTTTGGGAACATGCATCTAATATTTGTTTGAATAATATGAATTATTTGTCAAATCTTCTCCCTTAATTTAAAACAATAATTTTCAGGTAGACGCATTATGTTATATTTACTGACATTATAATAAAACATATTATAATATCAGAAAATGGTGTGAGTGGAATAGGGAGGAAAATTCCCCTTCAGAAAAAAAAGGAATGTAAAAAATTATTAAAGAATAATTATTTTTCTGAAAAAATAGTTTTAATAAAATAGATAAAATAATTCACAAATTGTTCATATACCTTTTCTTACTTAAAAATTCGAATAAATACTCTATGTAACGTTTGAATGATCTCAGCTCCAAATTACTTTATAACAGACAAATTTGAACAAGTGAGAAATTAATTTTAAAAAGTCCAATTTAAGGAGTCTGAGAGAGGAGAAAAATACTTCAAATTGCCAGAATTGAAGACAGCGGAAACATGTATATCCCATGATATATGGATGTATAATTGTATAAATATATTATCTATAATATCCTGGATAACGGAAAATAAATAAATAAATCGCAGTATCAGAAGAGAATCATAATCTGGTGCCATAGTACTATGGATTATCCATGCACGATCTTAACGTAGCTCGTGATGAGATGAGTTATTTCTACGCAGTGGCAACTGTAGAATAGTTGGTTGCCTTGCTTAACTCCATCATTTATTGATCCATGTTCTTGGCTACTAATGAAGCGGGTCTGATTCTCCCGAGTCCCGAACATATTTTTTATTAAATTAAAAAGAGTCAATTCTAAAATAATTCTAAGAAAGTGTTACATTGAGAAAGTATTAAAATAATACTAACTTATGATGTATGTGCCAATCTAACCTTGAGCGCCGTTGACTTCAATTGTCAACGAAAGATTTGCCAGAGTCTATGGAAGTGACGATTTTACCCTGGATGGAAAAAAGAGAAAAAGGGTATTTTTCAACTTATGGGGGTAAGGGTATTTGTACCATTTCATGTCCGGTCAATACCCAAATTGTTGAGTCACGTTGAAATAGTGACAAAAAGTTATAATTGTACATTTTGTCATAAAATTAGATTTATTTTGTCACTTTATCGTTTTGCAGGGTTATATTGACATTTTCAGCCTAAAGTGAAACTGACCGATTACTTCACCCTTTTTACCTCAGTTTTTTTGCTTAGGTCAAATAACCGAGGTAAAAAGTTCTTTTACCTTGGTTTTTTTGTGTGAAGTAAATAATATTTTTGACCTCGGTTAAAAAATAACCGAGGTAAATAATAGGTTTTTACCACTGTTATATGATAACCGAGGTAAGTAAATTCCAAATGCGAAGCAATAAGTATAACCGACGTAGATGCGGTGTCGGCGACATGGTTATCACTTGGTAGTAATAGTGTATTAATATATGAACGACTTTGCATAAATGGTCGGATTGACCGAATGACAACCGCCGTTAAAGCGACATCGCATTTTGGGCCTAGCGATGTTGTACTTGTCCATCGCTCCAAACTAGCGCCTAAATCCAATCAAATAAATTAAATCACGCGACATCGCAGTTTATTCGGTAACTTATCGGTGAACTCGACATCATGGGTGCGAATGATATGCGACGTCGCACTTCATTGTCGTACCTAATAAATCAATAATGGATAACCAATCCAGCCAGAACTTAGAATGTGCCATGAAAATGTCCCATCCCAAGTTCACAAAAGCTAGTATAAAATATAATGAAACTAAATTGAAAACACTAATATTGCTACCATGAATATATATATATATATATATATATATATATAATATCCAAGAAACATCCCACAAATTAAAAGTTATGAAGCAAAAGAAAAAATATGTATCCTAATAAAATTGAAAAAATCATCATCATATAAGGAAAAATAACATTCATGGTAATCAATGGGGGTGGTGATGGGGTTGGGATGTAGTCTGCCGACGAACTATTTCCATCCGACTCTTCAGTGGAAGAATTGGTATCGTCGTCGTCATACCCTTATTCATCGGTTGTCATTCTCCCGCCATCCTCGTCATCCCCAGGAACCTCATCCTCAGGTGCATTGATCGCATTGGCAATCATAGACTTCAGCTCCACCAATTCTTCCATAATATTTTGCACGTTGCGGTCTGTGCGCTGCGCCATGGCCTTGCTCTCGTCCATGTCATTCATGAGGATGCCCCAGGAGCTATGTTTAAGACCTGTTGGGAAAAATAAGTTAAATGAAATAAAAATTATAAAACGTAAATAATTATTATTTTGGAAAAATCATAAAACCTAAAAACTTTCATACCCGATCGCGGAGCAGAAGTACTGGTGGTGGAAGGATCCTCTATTGTGGAAGCCAGAGGATTCACCTCGGTCCCGGTTGGCAGAGGCACTTCCACATTTCCGTGGGGACGTTGCAATCAATCCATGTCCCCGCCTCCCAATGCCAATGCTTCTGCCCGAAGTATTTCACATCGTAACACTTCAGCTGGATCTTTGCCTTGGATTTGATTGGAACCTTCTTCTTCTCTATAATAGCGGTGATGACGTTACAGTAGGGGAGTATCTGACTCTTCCTTGCGATGGCCACTTGGTGCATCTCATGGATGATGATGTACCTGGGGTTTAAAACCTTCTTCTCTGCAAGGTGGTAGTACATGACGACCCTGTTCATCATGTACTCCAGAGGATGTCTGGCCGGAATCAGAATTTGTACAATTATATTGTACATCATATTTTCCTCGAGATTGAGGACATCAATCTTGATCCGCCTTGGTTGGATGAGCATGTTCCCCACTTTAATTTTGAATTACTTCCCCACCATTCGATTGGGATCAAGCATCCCAGATTGGTCATCTTCAATGACCAGAGGAGGCTAATTGTCACGATAGTACAGCCATAGAGGCTCAACCTCCGGGTGATCCTCCACACCGACTGTGGACCCTATCACTTGATTACTGAAATCCTTCGTCATCTCCATGTCCACCCCATTTACTCTTGTACGGTATATTTTCATAGATGGCTGAGTGAAATTAGCGTAGAACTCCTTGACCTTTGTATTTGTCCAAGCATATCAACCCTCCATTCCCGAAGGTTTGAATGGTTCGAGGAAAAATTTGAGGTGGATTCGCACCACGTCCTCGAGCTTCATCACCCTGACCAACTTTATCTTGCTGCCCATGATCTTTTCAAAACGCTTCTATGCCTCCTCATTTAAGAAGTGTATGTTGTCCCATGTTGGTGGTGGAGAGGTGAGTGTTGTCTTTGTCTTCTTGGTGTGCGATAGACCTTCTTCCGCAGTGTATTCCCTAAACCTCTTAGCAACCTACTTCATTCAAGCCATCTGTGGAAAATGTGAACTTGGAACAATTAGTTCAACAAGGGAGAACCTAGTTCATGCATATGTAAAGCCAAACGTCGCATTCATGTCCCAGATAAGTCGGCAAAACTGATGTGTGTCGTGCAAAATTGCATATTCATGTGTATGAATTTGCGACACCGCACCTACCATGTCACTTGAGACGACTAGTCTGCGATTAGGAAACAAATGGACCTAAAACCCCAAAAACATGAACTACCTGTATCATCAAAACATGAAAAAGTAAAATGCCATTAACAAGTAGCAAGAAAGAGTCCCACAAGAATTATCTAAACCCTAGGGAGTCCCTTAAATCTGGGAAAAAACACTATCAAATTTGGGGTAAAAACTTACCTTGGTTCACCTTGGGTGTGATGTCGTCGGTTGCAAATGTGAAATGGTTGGTCGTTGGGCAGCTTTTGAATCACTTGATATGAATCTCCTTGCGAAGACTCTGGATTGAGAAATTTTAGATATTTAACTAAACGAGGGATTTCGTAAACCCTAGTATAGCCGCACAAACTGATCAAAACTAGTCGTTGGGATCTTGTACAACTCGAGATTTGTAAAAATAACTAGCCCGCATGATTAGTTCACAAATCGAAGGTATTGATAATTAATTAACATGAGGGATTAAGCAAAAATGAAAGTAGCTCGCAAGCACATAGAATGATCTCAAAATTCTTAATATATGATTAATAAAAAGACGAGGAGAGTCTCGGACATACCCCTCTATTTATAGGGATATGTCTTTCCCAAAAACCCTAATTACAATTGGAAACTTAATCAACTTATGACAACTTTAAGAAGCTAAAACCATATCTAAATAGAACTCCTCAAAATATATAATATACTCAAATTCTTCTCCAAATCACCTTGAAGAATATCACTTATCTTACCAAATCTAAGTCTAATTAGAATAAAACACAATATTATTGAAACCCTAATGGATTGGGTCAAAAATACTGGGCTGAATTTGAAAATAGCTCTTTAAAAGCCCACGTGGGAGAACTATGGACTGAAATAAAAATAATATTACAATAGTTTACAAAGATCACACTACCTCGTTAAAAACCTGGTGGCAAAAAAAGAGTATAGTGTTCTTCACGATGTCTTCAGTTAATCGACAAGCTTGAATAATTAATCCAAGCCCTAGTCAATTTGGTCTTGAGTTCTTCATCATGAAGTTGATCAATCAAAGCATTCAATGCTGCATCTCTAAGCTTCGTTCTTGACCTTTTCATCGGTCAACATGATACGAATATCAAAGGGATATACGGAAGGTGGATGTGAATGTACGACATTGTCATTGGAGTAAATTTATAATTTCAATTATGAATGTGTGGAAGGAGTACATGGTGTGCATGAAGAGCATCTCCAGGAAACATTTGACTATCATTCCAGGAAAGCCTAAAAGACTTTGGTCAGGAATACACAA
>JAULKM010075621.1:0-11780 GCA_032355605.1 Rubia tinctorum
TTGGTGAACCACGTAAATCTTGTGTCTTGTTAATTTCGTTCATATTTTCTGTTCTTTCTCCATTCCGCACAACAGGCAGGTTGTCATAATGGTGGTTTATTGTTCTTATGTTTTCTAATTTATAATCTGATTTTTGTTAGAAAAAATATATAAATACATTTGGGATGATCTCGACTACAAGATACTTTTGCATCCCTTAAATCAAAACCAAAGTATGTATTGCATTTTCTAGTTTGTTTCTTGGTTATTACTCTTCTTTTATTCATGTTCCACCGTTTTCAGTTCAATACATTGTCTGATTTTGATATAATCTGGCCCTAGTGTGTTTTTTACTATTGTGTTTAACCTTGAAAATACTCTAAACAATTTCTTTCATGGTAAATATGGATGTAGTTTTACGGCGATTGCGTGACAGGGTATAACATCAGAATAAGTTATGCTGAACTTAAGATTCCAATTTTATCACTTCTCCCCATTATCAACTATAAGGGGTGGGAGTATTGTATGAAGACCTGTATATTACGGAAGAGAAAAATTGGTGGTCACGTTGTTGGTTAACCTATATATTATTATATATTATGTGAAGGCGTCGACAATCCATAGGGAGCATAGGAGCGCCATAGGATATGCTCGAACTTTGGTAGTCCATTGGTCAGACGATATCTTCTTCTCATTTGAGCAATGAAAATAAGGAATTAATTTATCAAAGGATGCTTCTTGTAGTTGTTATTTACACAACAAATTATTATCCCGGAGGAGTCAAACTCCTTACATTCTTCATCCCCGAAAGAAATTGAAATTTCTCTTAATAACTTAACTACTCATCGGTGGTAATTGTAGTGATGAAAACAATCCTTTCGGAATTAAAAAAATAATAATTATTGGTTGTACCAAAACTCTTTTACCATGGGAGGATAACATGGATGGTTTCCTAAGAGACGGAATATCCATTCTCGATATGTGGTTGGTTTACGAGATATTGAATGGGGTGTCATATCCCGCTATCATTTTTCTGAAAGGTGATACTCATCAAGTAAGGAAGAATGTATCTTACCATTGCAATAAAGTTAAATTGCGACGCCAACATAGAGAGGCTTATTTGGAGCAGCAGCAGTGTAGACAACAAAGCGAAGGGAATGATCAAGTCAGCAAAGAGGAGGGCCCTCTTACTTGATCCTTCCCTACTCGATCATGCCTTCCCGCTTTGTATCCTTCCCTACTCGATCCCGCCTTTCCGCTTTGTTGTCTACGTTGCTGCTCCAAATAAGCCTCTCTATGTTAGCATCGCAATTTAACTTTATCGCAATGGTAAGCTACATTCTTCCTTAATTGAGGAGTATCACCATTTAGAAAAACTCTAGAAAATAAGCCTCTCTATGTTGGAATCGCAATTTAACTTTATCACAATGTTGGCGTCGCAATTAAACTTTATCACAATGGTAAGCTACATTCTCCCTTACTTACTTGAGAAGTATCACCATTTAGAAAAATGCTAGCGGAATATGACACCCTATATGATATCTCGTAAACCAAGGATATTTCGTCTAGAACCATCCATGTTCTCCTCCTATCTGAAAAAAAAAAGTTTTAGTATAACCAATAAGTACCCTTTGCAATTCCGAAAGGATTGTCCTTCCTCAGCTTCATAAAAGCCGACAATTACCACCGCATGAGTACTTACGTTATTAAGAGAAATTTCAATTTCTTCCGGAATGAAGAATGTAAGGAGTTGGACTCCTCCGACGTAATCACTTGTTAGGTAAATAACAGCTACAAGAGGCATTCTTTGATAAATTAATTCCTTAATCTTTTTCACTCCTCAACTGCAAAGCAGATATCGCGTGGGTCTTGTCTGACCAATGGCTGCGAAAGTTTAAGCATATCCGAGCATATCCTATGACACTCCTATACTCGCCCATGTGGTCTTCACATAATATATAGGTTAACAAACCACGTCATGTGGTCTTCACATAATATATAGGTTAACAAATGACGTGGCCACCAATTTTTCACTCCGGTAATACACGGGACTTCGTATAATTCTCTCACTCCTTATCACCGATAATAGAGAGAGGTGATAAAATTGGAATTTTTAGTTCAGCATACTAGATTTGGCGCACAACCGCCGTAAAACTACATCTATCTTTACTATGAAAGAAATTGTTTAGAGTATTTTCAAGACTAAACACAACCGTTAAAACATACTAGAACCAGATTAGATCTGAATCAGACAATGTATTGAACTGAAAATATGGAACATGAATAAAAGGAGAGAAATAACCAAGAAACAAACTAGAAAATGCAATGCATACTTTTGTTTTGCTTCAGGGGAGGCAAAAGTATCTCGTAGTCGAGATCATTCCAAATGTATTTAAACATTTTTCTAACAAAAATCATATCATAAATTAGAAAACCTAACAACAAGAAATCACCATTATGACAACTTGCAAACAAGAAATCAATGGAACAAGAATACCGTGTGGAGGAGATGAACAAACTGCAAGCGTGAGAGAGCTTCAGGGTGAGAGTAGAGAAGGAATGAGAAGGAGCCAACAGGGGCGGGTTCGAGCAGGGCCGAAAACCCAAATCGTCGTCGCACTGATGACATACATAGAGGAAGATGAGAGGAACAATGTGAAGAAGATGGAGGTGGTGTGAAAGATAAGAGGGAGATGTGTGGGAGAGGTGATGGATGCGGAGAGAGAGTAATACGAGAAAGTAGTTGCAAATTTGGAAAAATAAATAAATGTGAGGAAGATGTGATGTGAGGAAAGGATCCATTTCAATGTTAAAGGAATGAAGTATAGCTTTGTTTGGTCAAGTTACTTCAACAAGTCAAAGCAAAAAAAAGAGCTTTTCAGAGTACATTTTGCATGATTCTTAGGAGATCAACATGAAACGTCCCGTCTTACCGATTCATTACTAATATATTTTGTGTGATTCTCCTTTGATATCAACGTCTATTCTCTGTTATTTTTCGCAGTTTCATTGTAAGTTGTATCAAAACATGTGAAAAGATATTCTCCCTCTGTCTCATCTATATTTGCACTTTTACTTCTTCTTTTTTACACTATTCTCTATCAAACTTTGACCGCATATTTGAATAAATTTATGAACGATAATATTGTCGCATATGATATTGTTCAATTCGTCGTAACTAGTAATTTCTAAACATCAACTTTTTATTTATCGTTATTATATGTAGGTAAAGATATTAACGGTAAAACATGTTTCTTGAACAACATGATAATGATTGCAGTGCAAATCTAGTTGAGACGGAGGGAGGATGCATGATATTCCCAGCAAAAAAAACACAAAACTAGTACTTCCCCTGTCCCACCCCAAATTACTCACCTATTTTATGACACTATAATCTATCAAAGTTTGACCGCATATTTGAATAGATATATGAAAAATAATATTATCGTATGTGATATTTTTGATTTTTTTCGTAACAAGTAGTTTCTAGAAAGTAGCTTTTTATTTGCCGTTATTATACATAGTTAAACATATTAACGGCCAAACATATTTCTCGAACAATGTGCAATGATTTGGCTGTAATTTACCTGTGACGGGGGAGTACTGAGTTAGTTTAGTGTTGGAGTTGGAAATGTTTTGCAAATGTTAGTTTAGTGTTGCATCAAAATTATGAATGTTAAGTTTTAATGGAATGTGAATTAACTACTATTTATATTGATGGATGCTTAAGTTGTTAGAGGCTAAAATATTTGGTGCCACTGGCTGTGTGATTAGCATTTGAACGAAACATTGAGATATAAAATTGGTCCAGTACGATTTTATCTTTGTTAATAATTTCAATTTTAGCTTCTTACATACATCTTCCTGGATCGTTTCTTTTTTTATGCAATGATCTTTGTGCCATAGCTTGTGTATATTTGCACTCGAGGGGAGGGGGTCGGGTGAGAGAAATAAGTGGGGTGGGGTGAGAGAAACGATGGAAACTCGAGGAAAGGGAGTGTATATTTGCACTCTTCAAATCTCTCTCACTTTATCACATGAGGTGAGTCTCATTTGGTGAGTGAGAGATTTTATAATGAGATAAATTATATATTTTGTTCCAATGATATTGTGTCATGTGTCTTCGTAATGTTTATTTTTGCTTCAATGGATTTAAATGGACAAAATACAATTGTTTTCAAAAAACTAAAATTTAAAAATGACACCAAAATTCTTTTAAAAAAATTTCTTTATAAACAGAGACCAACATTGATACATTTTTCACGCCTTTTCCAAGTTTTATTTTCATCTCCTTCAATCTTACGAAAAAAATTGTAATTTGTTGGTTTGATTCGAATTGTTGAAAATGAATTCACCTAATTCAAATTTCAATAATCAATCGACAATCTCAAATTCATCGAATTCAATATATCTTTCCCAACAATCAAATCCAAATTTTAATATTTCACCTCCGTAGTTTCCATCCCCTCCAAATCCATATTCCTTTTACGAGGCATTTCCCAAATACTATTCTCAAACTCCTCCTGGATCTCATACACAACACAACCAAAATAGGTTTTTGTGATAACACATGATTAAAGACGTAATTTGTCAAAGAATCCCTCTTGTTGTTGTTATTGTGATAACACATGATTACCCCATCTAAGTCATACTCCACACGTTTATCATTCTCCGACATTCAAATCGAAAAGGCCTAAAAATGATGATGCATATGAACTAACGCCTAACAGTCATGCAGTGGTAATTGTCGGCTTCTATGAAGTCGATGAAGACAATGAGTGTTGGATTGAAAAGGGTATGTATTGGATGTACCAAAATTTCTTTCTACCCATCTCAAGAGAATAATTATGATTTCCTAGAGAATGGAATAAACATTCTCGATCCAAAATTGGTGATAGAGATGTCCTATGGATTGTCTTATCCCAATCCTGTGTTTGTGTGAGAAAATTGTCATCTAGAAAAAAAGGTTTGTGATTTTTGTAAAAAAACTAGTTGCAATGTTGCTAAACATAGAAGATCTTATTTGAATCAACAACGTCAACAACAAGAAGGCTCAACATCGGGAAGGACATAATCAAGGAGTAGACAACAAGAAGGCTCAACATACGGAGGGCCAGAATCGAGTCAAGGTCATGAATGAAGAGTGAGGAGGACATGTTGATCGGTTCATATGCTTGGGAGTTGGCAATGGGATTGAGTCAGCGATTGGAAATGGAGTATGTTATACTCTGTTAGTTTAGACCTAGGATGTTAGTTTAGTGTTGGGAGTTGGAAAGGTTATGTAAACGTTAGTTTAGTGTTGCATAAAAATCTTGAATGTTAAGTTTTAGTGGAATGTGAATTAACTAATTTTTATATTGATGGATGCTTAAGTTGTTAGAGGCTAAAGTATTTGGTGCCACTGGCTAGGTGATTAGCATTTGAATGAAACGATGAGATATGAAATTGGTCCAGTGCAATTTTCTCTTTGTTAATACTTTCAAGTTTAGCTCCCTTCACACATCTTTCTGGCTCGTTTCCTTTTTGATGTGCATGTATTTGTTCCATAGCTTGTGGCTTGTGATTATGGGTTTAAGAATGCTTCATCTGTTATGGTTTGTAGAATAAAACATGAGAGCAGAACATGTTTACATGTCGACTCTTCAAGTTGTAGAAACTAAATTGGTTGCTCAAGGAGGATATCCTGAAAAAAAATTTGTGGCATTGTTTGTTAAATTTGCTCAACTAATTTTGGGATATTGATTGTACTTCCGCTAACCGGTGGGGTGCATGATTATCCAATGGTAGGCCAGCCCTATTCCTTCCTTCTGGATTGTTGATGATTTCATTTAATATTTCCATAAGCATATGACGTGGCCACCATCTTTCCTTTGCCGGTGTTACATGGGTCCAGACAAATTTCTCAAAGTTCTGATCAGCGACAATGGGACAAGGTATTGGAATTGGGGCACCAAGTTCAGCATGAGTGATTCGGATGTTATACTTTGTTTGCCGTGAAACTGCGACAAAAGTATATGAATTTGTACAATGAAAGATGTTTAGAATACTTTCAAGGCTAAACACCAAATATGATGTCACTAAATTTACACCAAAAATATTATTTTATCATAACATTACTTAAATGTGTTTTATTACTTGAAAACTCTTACGAAATGACAAATACAACCTTACTAATAATTAACGGAACTACAAAATTCTCAACCCTATTTATGGGCTTAGATCCATTAGCCCAAAATATAAGCCCAAAAAACCCTAATGAGATTGTCGTCCTTTATTTTCACAAACCAAAGCCACCATCGGAGACGACAATGACTACCGGAGAGAACTAAGATAACTCTCATTTGTCTATTTCTCTTCATGTGTTTGAAAGGTGATTTTATTTAACCATATTTACAGTTATACACAGACACATATATATATATATATAGATAAAACACTACGTGCCTTTATTTTAATAGAGTGGAGGCAAAACTATGTTGCAGTCAAGACCATCCCAAATGTACCTCAACTTTTTTCCTTACAAAAAAATTATCAGATGATTAGTTAAAAACCCTAACAATAAGAAAATCACCATTAAGATAAATTGCAAACAATAAATTGGTGGAAACGAGTAATACCGGAAGAAGATGAGAAACAACAAGTCGGTTGAGAAAGAAAGCTTGAGAGTGAGAGTAGAGTGAAATGAGGAATGAGAACTACAGAAAGGAGAAGGTTGGGAGATGTTTTTAATGAGAAGTTATGACCATTGAGCAAAGGCTTTTTGCAGAGGACTAATGAGAGAAGTTGCACATTTAATGAAAGATAAAAGGTGAGAAGTGTTAGGCGCGAGAATAATTACAGTGAAGGGACCATTCAAAGATGCTTTGAAGACTGAAGGGACCCTTCAAAGAGGCAAGAATCATAACTGTACAGTTTACTTTTCGGGTTTTGGGTAAAAGCCACAAAAGGGAGATAGGAGGATCTGTACTAGCAGGGATGGTCTAGATGAAGAGAAAGAGAGAAATGAGGTTGGAAAAGAGAGAAATGGAGATGAAGAGAAAGGTAGGTGAGGCTGGAGCAAAGAGAGAGAAATGATGTTGGGAAAGGGATATATGGAGATGAGGTGGGTGAGGCTGACCAAATATCAACTTTATTTCTGAGAGGAAGGGATTGGTGTCAACTTTATTTGGTCACCTCACTTCGAAACTCGGAAGCCAAAGGAAAAAGATCTTTTTAGCCACGTGACATGTACATGTTCATATTGCTACTCTAATAGCGCTAAGAGCATACACAATGGGGGAGTTTTAGGGAGTGGGAGGATACAATGAGGATGGATTTGGTGAGTGGGGTGAGAGAAATGAGGGAAACTCGAAGGGAAGGAGTGTATATTTGCACTCTTCAAAACTCTCCCACTTTATCACATGGGGTGGATCCCATTTGGTGAGTGGAAGATTTTAATGAGATAAATTGTATATTTTGGTCCAATAGTATTGTGTCATGTGTCTTCCTAATTTGTATTTTTGCTCCAGAGGATTTAAATGGATAAAGCAGAATTATATTCAAAAAACTAAAACTTAAAAATGACACTGATATTCTTTAAAAAAAAATCCTCTATAAATAGAGACCAACAATCAATACATTTCTCACATCTCTTCCAGGTTCTATTTTCCTCTCCTTCAATTTTACGATTTTTTTTGTAGTTTGTTGGTTTGATTCAAATTGTTGAAAATGGATTCACCTAATTCAAAATTCAATAATCAATCGACAAACTCAAATTCATCAAATTCAAGATATCCTTCTCAACAATCAAATCCAACTTTTAATGTTGCACCTCCGTATTTTCCATCCCCTACATATCCATATCCCTTTTACGGGGTATTTCCCAACTACTATTCTTAATCTCCTCCCGGATCTCATACACAACACAACCAAAATAGGTTTTCGTCACAATTTTCTACCCAAGGGTTAGGAAATATTGAACCAATCTCGAATTTTGGCTAGTATTCCAATCAAGGTCACAGTGGCTGTCAATTTAATTGGCAAGGTAGTGGTCAATATGGTGAACTAGGTGGTGACCAATATGGTGGAGAAGGCGGTGGACACAATTCAAGTCCAAACATGGTTGAGGTTGCAAACGAAGAGGATGAAGTTGAGGACGATATGGGTGCAACCAGTGGCTCCAAAAGAACAAAGAAAATTCTACAATCGCGGTCTGAAGAAGATGACCAATTTCTGATGAAAGCGTGGATTGAACATTCCATGGATCCGAAGACATGTACTAATCAAACCACTGAGATATTTTGGGGTAATATTAAACATTCAATTCATAAACATACACGAAAAGAAAGAACAGTGCACGCGTGCAAGACTCGTTGGCAAGGAATTTCTAGAGAAGTTGGTCAGTATATTGCAGCAATGAGCATTGCCACAAGAAGATGCAGAATGAAGATATCCAAAAAGAAACCATCATGACAATTTTCAAACAAGATCAAAACCGCTAGTTTGTCCAAAAAGAAACGATCGAGACGGTTCCAACGCATTCGGTCTCGTCTGATTCTGACTCCGAACGCAAAAGTTACGTTGAAAACCGTATCGAACCTTTACGGCGATCCATCGCTTCTTCAATCTTCGCCGTCATTCGCCCAACATCACTACATGTTCAAGTACGACTATGTTCATGGACAATGGAAGAACTTTGACCTTAAGGTCAAGGATGACAAGACTCTCTTCATCGAAGAGAAGTCCGTCAAGGTCTTCAGATGCAGGTGCAGATTGGTTTTAATTAGGTATTGTGTTTTTTCTGGTACTTAAATTTGAGATTGATGTTGAACTGATGTTTGGTGGATGATTAGGAACCCTGAGGAGATTCCATGGAGTGAGGTTGGAGCTGACTTCGTTGTTGAGTCAACCAGAGTCTTCATCGACAAGGACAAGGCTGCTGCTCACTTGAAGGTTTGAATTCCTACTGCTTGATCTATTTATATGTGCATATTCGATTTCTGAGTATATTTTGGATTTTATATAGGTTTATTTGTTTGGATTCTATTGAGATCATGCAATTTTAGATCATCTAGTATTTGCTGGAACTGTGAACGTCTTTAACTGTTGGAGATTTTAGGTTTGAATTTTTAGCTGCTTGATCTATTTTGTGTACATCACAACTTAAGTAAATGTTGTCACTGAGATTGATTATGCAATTCTAGAACATATAGTGGACTTAGATAGGTGTTAATTGTTGGATTTAGATGGTTTTGTTTGAATACTTGCTGAGATTAGAGTGCTTAAATTCTGGTGTGGTGATGCTTGTGTTATGAGATATTGAGTTTTCATTAAATGTATGTTTGGTAACATGGAGGTGCCAATAAGGTTGTTATCTCTACTTCCAGCAAGGATGCTCCCGTATTTGTTGTTGGTGTGAATGAGCACGAGTACAAGTCCGAGTTGAACATCGTCTTCAATGCCAGTTACACCACCAACTGTCTTGCTCCCTCGACCAAGGTTATCAACAAAAGGTTTTATATTTCTTGACCGAGTCTATTGGCACTAAAGCTTCTTTGGTTCAGTGGTTAGGACTTTGAATGTTGTTGCTTGAGACCTGGAGTTCGAAACTTCTTTCTAGAGGTTTTATTTTGAAGAATTTATGTTCTTGAAATACATGTTGAGGTTTAATATTTATTTGATTGAGTTTACTATCAACAAAGATTGTTTGGTCCAGTGGTTAGCACTCTTGCTCTTGAGGTTGGGGTCTTGAGTTCGAATATCCATGTGACCTTTATTTTGAAAATTTTATGTTCTTGATGTACATGCTGAGATTTAATATTATTTGACTGAGTGTATGTTCAATAAGAGTCTTTGTTGTAGTGGTTATTGCTATATGTTTTGAGGTTAGTGACCTGGGTTCAAATCCCACCAGTTTTTTTGAAGAATTTTTATTCTTGAGGTACTGTTACTTTTTGCTGATGTTTGTAGTTTTTTTCCTCTTATGTTGATATTTTTTCAATATTCGTGTGAAGTTTAATTGATATGAGTTGATGTTTTATCCTTTTTTGGTTGATATGGATTGATATTTGCAGTTTTTTTATTTTCTCATATTGATGTTTTTCATTTTCCGGCTGAGGTTTTGGTAATAGGAGTTAATGTTTGTAGTGTTATTTTTCTGATGTTGATGTTTTTCATTTTTTTGAATGAGATTCAGGTTGTAGGAGTTGATGTTTGTAGCTTTTTAGTGATATGGGTTGATGTTTGTAGTTTTTTTTAAAAAATTGTTGACGTTTTATGATTTTTTGAATGAATAATTTATACTCTTGAGATACCGTAGTTTTTTTTATTGATGTTTATATATATTTTTCTCATGTTGATGTTTTTCATTTTCTGGATGAGTTTAGTTGATACGGGTCGACTTTTTGTAGTTTTTTGGTTATATGGGTTGATATTTTTTACTTTTTCCCTCTCATTTTGATGTTTTTCATTTTCTCGGTGAGTTTTATGTGATACGAGTTAATGCTTGTAGTTTTCTGGTGACATAGGTTGATTTTTTCTAGTGTGTTTTTTTCCTATGCAGACGTTTTTCATTTTCTGGGTGAAGTTTTGGTGATAGGAATTGATATTTTTAGTTGTTATTGTTATTAGTTAATATTTGTAGTTTCTATTAAAAAATTTGATAATTGAAGGTTTGTTGATATTTTTATGATTTTTAGTTGATTTTTTGTTAGTTTTAGTCGACGTTTTTCAATTTTTTCAAATCAACTTTTTAATATATTTTTTGCTATTTTATTTATTTTTATATATTTTCCTCCAATTTTTAGTTGATGTTTTTATGTTTCAGTGATATTCTGCTATTTTTTGCTGATGCTTATAATTTTCAGTTCGATGATTATATTAATTTTTTGCATTTTAAATATATTTTAATATTTTTTTTTGCAGATTACAGATGGCGGAAAAATGATGGGAAAAAATTGGACAAAAAAGTTCCTGGAAAAATATTACTGATAGATCCCTATAAATTTATTAGAAATAGGTTCTTGTAAAATTATTAGAGATAGGTCCATGGAGATAGAATATAACTAGAACTGCATAAAGATCACTGCCTAAAGTTTAGGCTGTCTGACAGGAGACCATCTCTTAATATAAACCACATTAAAATGAACTACAGTCGAGGAAAAAATAGATATTAATTACTATCTCTCTTTCTTGAACTTTTAAAATGAAAATCAAAGCCCTATATTAATACACCAACTTTTATTTTAGTCAGTTGAAAGTTTAGGCCGAAATTATTATGCATTTATTAAATATTTTGATTAAGATGAGGTTCAGTTTAAAAGCCTCAAATCAATTTGGGGAAAATGAAGTTTTGTGTTTATGTGTTTAAGAATGATCCCTGCCTAAAATTTACATGGTCTCACATTAAACCATCTCATATTAATACTACTAAAACGTGTGCAATTACTACATTATACATACATCTCGCCGCAATGCATACTAGTATTTCCTCAATTTGCTTCTCTCTTCGTAAAAGTTCTATGTCTTCGCTCTAAAAAGTTGAAACCGTAGCACGGGGAGAGGTCACCAGAGTTGACGGTTGGTAGTCACCGTCTTGTTGTAGCCGATCTCCTCTCCCCATCATCCTCACCACCAGTGGCACAAATATGGAAATACTAGCAATATCTCAACTCCAGTGAATACTCAATTAGTTCTGGCGCAACTAAGGATAGATCCACTGTGGCCGACTGTTGCCACGGCAGCCATGTGGTGGCCAAGGTGGAGGAGCCAAAGGAGGAATCCGGCGATCTTTCTGGCCACAAATCTGTCTTCAATCCTTTTTC